>VDFB02379646.1:0-74972 GCA_007258455.2 Sequoia sempervirens | reverse complement strand
GGCTAGCCAGATTGGTTAGAGGGTCAGTGGTACATTCTGGAGAGTTTGATCGTTTTGGTTTTCAGAGCCCAGTGACTGGTTCACAGCAGGCGTTGGCGTTTCAGGAGTCCACAGCTTCTGACGGCACAGAGATATTCTTAGTTTTGAGCGAGTTATGGAATTTTAAGTGATTAAGTTAATTATTTAACTTAATGTTTTTTTTATTAAAGTCACATCGACTTTAATATTTTTTATATCACTTAAAATGTTCAAAAAAAGAGATTTAATATTTTAATGGCATAAAATATTAAAAAGGTGCGCTCAAGTATTAAGTGAAAACTATTGAAAAGACTTAATACAATATTAAAAGATTTTAATGAGTGAAAAAGGCGTATCTTTCTTGAAATGCGTGCCATTTGGGTATAAAGCATTTCTCTGGCAAATGAAACTCATCTTTGACAATTTCACTTTGCCTTGTGCCATTTTTACTGTGCATTCTCCTGTGACCAGGGTTTGAACATTATTTCCATTGAGGAACGATAACTCTTCAGTGTTGAGTGCTTTTGAGGCTGTGAAAGATCAGCTGAATCAGTACAGTTGAGAGCTTCACACAGAGGTTCTACAGATACAGACAAAGGTTTTACATATTCAGATTTCTTGTTATTTGCAAATAAATGAGGGTTTCTTCTTGGTGGTGCCTCCTTCTTCAGAGTCAGAAGCCTCCAGCAGAGTTTCTTTACATCCTTTCCTTGGCCGTACATTTACCTTGGTTTTTGTGCCTCTCTGGAAAAGGCGTGTGAAGGGTTTTAGAGAAACGCCTTCCCTTTTGTTCATTTCAATGCTTCATCTTTGGCGCCTTGCATGTTCAGAGCATTGCACCACGTTTCTGAGTGGGAGAAGTTAGATCTGGAGCTTGGGCGAGCCTATATGCTTGATATCACCATTTCCGGCTGTCAATCTGGCAACTTCTTTATTTAAAATAATCTGGAGCTATTTTTGTATGTGTATCACTTGCATTCTATTTGTCTCAATAAAATAATGCAATCTACACTCTCTTTCTGAAGCAAATAGTATTAATTTTCATTTTATGAGCAATTATGATGTGCTTCCCTTCTCTTCTGTCTATCAAACATTCTCTAAAAAATTAAATAACACATAAAGACTTAAGAAATTAATTTATAACTCATCTTTGACAATTTCACTTTGCCTTGTGCCATTTTTACTGTGCATTCTCCTGTGACCAGGGTTTGAACATTATTTCCATTGAGGAACGATAACTCTTCAGTGTTGAGTGCTTTTGAGGCTGTGAAAGATCAGCTGAATCAGTACAGTTGAGAGCTTCACACAGAGGTTCTACAGATACAGACAGAGGTTTTACATATTCAGATTTCTTGTTATTTGCAAATAAATGAGGGTTTCTTCTTGGTGGCGCCTCCTTCAGAGTCAGAAGCCTCCAGCAGAGTTTCTTTACATCCTTTCCTTGGACGTACATTTACCTTGGTTTTTGTGCCTCTCTAGAAAAGGCGTGTGAAGGGTTTTAGAGAAACGCCTCCCCTTTTGTTCATTTTAGTGCTTCATCTTTGGTGCCTTGCATGTTCAGAGCATTGCACCACGTTTCTGAGTGGGAGAAGTTAGATCTGGAGCTTGGACGAGCCTATATGCTTGATTTCACCATTTCCGGCTGTCAATCTGGCAACTTCTTTATTTAAAATAATCTGGAGCTATTTTGGTATGTGTATCACTTGCATTCTATTTGTCTCAATAAAATAATGCAATCTACACTCTCTTTCTGAAGCAAATAGTATTAATTTTCATTTTATGAGCAATTATGATGTGCGCCCCTTCTTTTCTGTCTATCAAACATTCTCTAAAAAATTAAATAACACATAAAGACTTAAGAAATTAAGGGGTTTGAGTTGAGAGCCAGCATATAAATGATGTAAGAGCTCATATAGAATGTCTTCGTTCTTCTCAAGCTTAGGAGTTGTTCGTGCAAATTGTCACTGATCATTGCAGCCCAGTTGACGTAGTCTTTTCCTTCTAGCACAAGGTTGATGTAGTAGAACATCCAAGGCTCAAAAATAAATGACTGTGGGCAGCCTCCAACCCTACTCAGCATCATAATGAGATCATAGTACTCCTGCTTCAAGTCATCTGCTATGATTTGTCTTGGCAGCTTCGTACGAGAAGGATTTGGATTGCTCATCCAGTGAGTATTGATCGTCTCCGTACATCTCTCGAATGCAGAAGCATACATTCGCTCAGCTTGCTCCCTCGATTTGTAAATCATATTTCTATGCACTCGGATTCCAAAGGCTTCACCAATGGCAGCAGAAGTGAGATTGGCGAGCACTTGCCCATCTGGTGACATGATTGACCTGTGATCCTTCTCATAGCAATTGGCACACTCCATCATCAGCTCTGCACACTGAATGGCTGGTGGGAAACCAGCAGCTGCATACAATCCGCTTCGAACAATGTTGTGTGAAGTGTTCGAAGGTCGATGACTACCAATCCCCAGCATTCAATTCTTGAAAGTCTCTAGGTTGACGCAGCCCAAGTTGGTATCAGTCAGCTTGCCCAACTTCGAAATGAACTTCGACTCTGGCATAAATGTCTTGCTCAGTTTCTTGATAACTGCATGCCTGGATGCACCATTGTTATCTTTGCCAGTTTCCCTTGCCTCAGCCATCTGCAAAACAATAAACATCCATGAGCAAATTAATTTAGAAAATAAATAAAATATTGTGCAGGGGCTGCCAGTCGACTTCAAGGAATTGCACTATTATTTCTCGTTTGCAAACCTCAACTTCTTCTTCAACAAATTCGAGCTTCAATCACTTAGAAACAAATTTCTAAGCAAGCTTCAGCAACTTCACTTCACACTCAGCAACTTCAAATCAGCAAGTTCGCACTTTTAAACTCTAAGCAATATTCCCTTCAAATCGAAATTTCTCCACTCGCACTGGCAACAAAATCAAGCTTCAACAACAACTCAAGTAAATTCATGCCTTTTCAATCAGCAAATAACTTAGCAAGTGCGCACTTTCTCAGCTCCAACAACTCACAAATTTCAGCCTTCAACAATTCCTCAGACTTCAGCAAAATTTCGAACTTCTCAAGCTTTAGTCTTCAGCAATTCACAAATTTCAAACTCAGAGCAAATCGAACTTTCTTCAGCTGTGAAGAAGAAGTGAATAACTCCTCATTTTTATAGCAAAAATCGAATTCTAGAAGGAGCTAAGTTTAGCCAGTGAATTAAATTTCCACTACTTCATTTGAATTTCCCTCCTCTGGCATTTTTGACACTTGTCTGAGAATCTCAATCTTCTAGAAGTTCAACTTTGACTGCCACATTTCAAATTCACTTTCGAAATTTTTTAATTTAAATTCATCTTTAAATCAATTTTCACCAGCCGAAGCTCTGTCACTTGAATTCGAATTTTACTTCTCTTCAGCTCTGGAAAATTCATCTGTGAAGAACTGGATTAAAATCATCTAGGCAATTCATTTCAAATTCATCGTTCGAAGCATTTTCCTTTCAAAAATCATTTTATTCAAATTTGCCTTAGAAGATTCTAAATTCTCCCTTAGGAAAATTTCACAATTTGAGCACTGATCAAATTCCTCATGCTGAAGGCCTTGGCGAAGTGCGGAAGACATGGAAATCCATTTCTCATCACAAACGTTCAGTACCCAGAAGAAAATTTTCTCTAAAACGCGATGAATCCATGGGTACACAACGAACGGGTTCATTTAAATTTTTAAAATTTTGAACCTTAGAAAATTATTTCCCTATGAAATTTAACCCATTCTTCACATCTCTGAGAATATCTTGTGTTGCTCTGACTTGAAATTTTTTATATCAATCCATCCTACAATGCTAGCATCCTGACTTCATCACTAGAAAATTTGCTCGTGCTTCAAGGAAAATTTCACCACCTCAAGTTCTAGGCGTATTTTCTAAGGAAGAAAATATTTTGCCTTAGAAAAAAATTGTTCAACCTTGATCACCTTGCCACTTTGCATTTTATTTCACACTCGAAAGATATTTCCATTTAAAATCCCAACGCCTTAGCAATATTCATCAACACCTTGGGTGCATATCTGACTTGGTGAAGGATATTCATCTTGTCTTTGGAAAAATCTTCAACACTTAGCACTTTCAATGCCTTACCACCTTGTTTTCACCTCACCACCCTAGGCGCGATATTTTCTCATCAACTTTACTCCACCACCTTCAAGGTCTACTTAGGCGCATAGCATACTTGAAGGATAAAACCACGCCTAGCATTTTATTCATCCTTGGCAATATTTTCTAACACCTTGGCATTTTCAACGCCTAGTAATACTTACCACCTTGGGCGCATTTGACACTTGAAGAAGAATAATAACCCTGCCTAGGAGTATTTCATTTCACCATTTACCCTATTCACCACCCTACATTCACTTTTACTCTCTTCAACTTGGGCGCATTTTGGCTTGCATGAAGGATGACTCTTGGACTTCCCTGTTTTAGTCTTCACATGGCCCCATTTGGGCGCATTTCCACATAGGTGAAGGATGAAAATTGTTGACTTGTTGACTAGCTATCCTTGGGCGCATTTTGGCATATGTGGTGGATGAAAGTTCCAACGCCTTCAACAAGTGACCTTTCAACTTCCAGTTTTTGTCATTACGTGCCCTCTTTTGGGCGCATTTTGCCATGGGAGAAGGATGAAACATGTTGACTTGTTGACTTCTTTCTTTTTTTTGGGCGCATTTTCAGGTAGCTGTAGGATGAAGTCCAATACTTAGCCATTTTTTATTCGTCTTCGCCAGTTTATCCATGCCTTGCCATTTATAGTAAGTCTCCTGATTCTTGCATCTCTGAAGCTCAGAATGATTTGAAATTTTGAGCACCGGATCCTCACGACTTCATCAACCTGTTGACACTGCTATTTTTAGTTGGCCTGCTATTTTTAGCCCATTTCTGAAGGTGATTTGCTATTTATAGAAATTGCCTGCTTCTAATATCTTCATGGCTCCATTTGATTTGAAATTCGAATGGGGTGCTCCTCACCACGTGACCTGCCTGCTGACATTGACGCATGCAACTGATTTGCTATTTTTAGCCTGTTTCCAAAATGACTTACTATAAATAGTAAGTGCTCCGTTTGACTTCAAATTTTACCAGCAGATAGCTTGAAGGATGTTGATCGCGGTGGTTTACCTCAGTTTTCGAAAATTCTGACTTTTTACCCTTCTTTTCAGGCTCCGAAGCTGGAAACCCTAATTTGTTCTGCATGCATATCAAATGATCTCCGTTTGTTCTCGTTTCTGCTGCATTGCGATCAGCTCGTGATTCTGAAGTGCTGGGAGGCGGCTGTCGGGATGCACCTGCTAAAAATAGTAAGTTCCTTACTGAGTGACCATCTCCATTTGCATGTCACATCACTGCGAAGCTCTCGAAAAACTCATAAGGAATATGCAAACATGTAAAGAAAACCCTGACATGGAAACCCTAAAAATAGCCTCTGAAGGCTGAACTCTGAAAGTTGTCATCTCATTTTGCATGTTATACTGTCACAAAGGTCTCTGAAAACCCAGAAGGAATCTCCAGACATGCAAAGAAAAACTCTGCATCTAAGCCCTGAAATTTGCTCCGGAAATTGAACTGCTAAAAATAGTAAGTGGTCGGTTTCAGCTCAAATTTTGCACACGAACAGCTTGATGAATTCTGAATGCAGTGTGACTGTTAAAACTTCGAAAGTACTGATGGAATGCCCTGAATTGCATACTTACTAAAAATTGTAAGTACCCAGAATTTGATGAAATTTCAGTGGAAGCTTGCTGGAAGCGCACTGACATCAATGTTAGTCTCTGTTTTCAATTTATTCACCTCGTTCGACCTCGGACTGACCAGGAAAGATGGAAACCCTAATTTTTCAAACTTGGCCAAAATTCACGTTTAAGCTCAACGGCGGAGAAATCCCCGGAAAGGGAGATAGAAAAGAGACGGAGAGAGAGAGAGAGAGAGAGAGAGAGAGAGAGAGAGAGAGAGACAAAACCCAAGCCAAAAGGCGAGAATGGAGCAAAAATTAGGGGTCCCCATCTTGAATGGGGCGATGTGTGAAAAGGTCACAACAAGAGGAGATTATGCTAATAAATTTTTTACATAAGGATGGATACGATGCTCCTGTGAGTTTCATTTGCACACATGACAGGCTTTCCATACCTCGTTTGGGTAGTATTGTCTTATCGGTCTTAGTTGGACCTAAGTCTGTGAATCTCCTGTTTGATATCATCCCTGGATCTGAACTCTTAAAGGTGAAATTAGGTATCCCTTGGTTGGTGGCAATGAATACGTTACCCTCCATCATACATAAATTTTTAAAATTTATCCACAGAGGTTCCGTGCACGTGATCCACAACATTGGTTATAGACCACCGGTTGCACGTGGTAGCGACTCCTTGGATCACCCGTGGCCTACGTCCGTGGGTCCCCTTCTGCCTAGGATGGACCTTTTGCATAAAACATATCAGAACTATAAGAAAGGGCATTTGAGGCCGAAGGCAAGGTGCACTCCCTTGCCTTATGCTATCTCACATAGGGCTTGCTTGAAGGTTGACAACGATGCTGCTATGGCTCAAAAGAGGAAAGAAGAGAAGCGGTCTTGTGAACCTCCTTCCTCTTTCGCTGCCCAGTCTTACGCTTCTCCTCACTCAACTGTGGTACTGTTAGGATCTGCCCCTCATTTGCAAGAGAACCCTTAAGTGCCCGCTTGGCGAAAGCCCAAGCGTCCCGCATTTGAGCTTCTTATTCTACTAACGGAGCCTAGGCCCGTTCAGTATGATAGGAAGGTGGTATCCTGAGGAGAGTCCTCTTTGTCTCGACCTCTACAGCCTCCTACTGTTCCTGCTCCAAAGGCAGTGAGCAGAAAGAGGCCTGCCACTGAGGCTCTTGAGTCGACTCCTCTTGTCACTCCTCCACTTGTTCCCCCTACCCTTGTACAGGAACCTGTTCCTCTACTTGATACGGCCGTAGTGGACGTTCCTATGGTTGAGCAAGAACCTTTTGTCCCTTCGCAAACTCCGGCCTCTAACTCCAAGAGCCATAGAAACCACCTTGCATGTGAACGCAAGCGCCGGTAAAAGGCTCTCTTGGCCGAGCAGGCCGCCTTGCAAAGAAAGGAGGAAGAAACGACCACTCCTATTCCAGGACCTTCTGTAGCGTCTTCTTCCTCCCTTTTGTTTCTCTTCAGTCTGATCCACTCCCGGCTTCTGTTGCAAGCATGAATGCACTTAACCCTAAACGGGTACAAGTGTTTATCACTCCTTCGGCGGAGCTGCCTTTGCTAATGACCGTTCTAGATATTCAGCCCTTCCCAAAGCCCGTGGATATGGTTAATACCTTAGTCGTATCCATTGCGGTTCTTTCTTCCTCTTCCTCTGCACCCCTAGCTTCGTTTGTGGGGAGTTCATCTCCTCCAACGAAGAAAGAGGCAGAGGCAGGTCCTAGCAACGAAGGATGTAAGAGGAGTCCACCTTCTTCGCAAGGTGGTCCTGTGATGACTTGTTTTGTCCTTGTGACAAAACCGGTCCTGGCTTCTCCTGAGTTCGTCACCACTCCCGAATCATTTGGCGAGCTTAGCGGTGAATCTCAAGCAAAGCCTGCCTCATCCATTGAGAATAGACATGGTGCTCCTATGGGATGCATGTTTAATTCCGTGGACGAGGTCCTGGCCTTGTTGGCGATCTTTGTGAAATCACTGACCTTGACTCCACAAGAGCTTGATAGAGAGGACCTCGAGGGGCTCTCTTCCTTAGCCCTTGTTGCGGGAGGGCCAGATGCTCCTCCTCTTAACATCCCACCATTGCAGGCTCGTCCTCCTTCCCCTTATGAGGATCTAGATTGGGAAGTAGACGACCTCTTGGCTGATCAATGTTAGGAGGCCCCTTTTCTTGATCTTGTGTGTGCGTGTGTTTTGTGATGTGTTCACTCGTACTCATGCTATGTGTGCTTAGATGACGCTCATCACCCCTGTTGGTGCTAGGATACAGGCATGGTTTTTGTGTCATGAACCTTCTTCTATTTGTATCATCATTCTTCCATGTTTGTGCTTAACTTTCGATAAATTAGGGACGATGCAAAGCATTGGGGGCATTTAGGCTTCCCTTCCATGTTGACCCAATTTTTTATTTTTATTTTGTTTTCCATGCATTCTTCTTGATTTGGTTGGGGATCGATGATCTTTCGCCTTGCATTGTGGTTACCTATTATTAAATGAGCTCGGACAAATCTGACCCCACTAAACCAGATTCCCCTATGTCCTTTGTATTTTTCTTTTCTCTTTTGTTTTCTCTTTATCTTTCTCTCTTCTTTGCTTGAGTTGTCCCTCCTATGTGTGACAACGCTCTTCTTTAACACTTCAGTTTTCAGAAAACAAATTCGTTTCCAATGAATCTTTTCTCGAAAGCCTTCACAAACTTTACCTTAGAATCACATTCTCAACACAAAACCTTAACGGAATGTGTTTCCTTCATCACAGGTTTGTAAAGAAAGGACTTGAAGACCTTCCTCCAAAGTGGAAACTGCTTTTACTACCCCTCGCATGGGGGCATGTCCTTCCTTTCGAATTCCTTGATGAAGTGAACATCTGTCGAAAGGATTCCTTGACGACGAATCACTCTAAGAAGAATAGTTGCTTTTAAATTGTGTGTCCCTTGAGTGGACCCCCCTTCTTCCTCACAGTGGGTTCCCAAGGGACCCTTCCTTCAAAGGCCTTTATGACGAATGGATCCTTTCGTGTCTAGCTTGGGGGCAGCCTGACTAGGCTCATTCCATTCGCTCTTTAACGTCTAGCTTGGGGGCAGCCGGACTAGACCTTACTTTTCAAATAGCGCGTCCCTTGAGTGGACCTCTCTCCTTTTGAAGGGTTCCTAAGGAACCCCTTTGAAATTTTTAATTATTGATGGTCTGCGTGCCTGGCCGCTTTTGACATGTTCTATCTGCGGGTAGACGTGTCGCCGCTTCCTGACTCTGCGGAGTCTGCTTTCTCAAGTTCCTCCATGAGAGAGATCTTGGGGGTGGCTCCCCTGCAGGACCGAGAACCTATAGGGTGCTTCTTTGGGTGTTCTTCATGTTCGAGTTCGTGGAGAATACCTTCCCTGCAGGATCGAGAACCTGTAGGGCGCTTCTTTTGATGTTCTTCATGCTTGAGTTCGTGGAGAATATCTTCCCTGTAGGACTGAGAACCTATAGGGCGCTTCTTTCGATATTCTTCATGCTTGAGTTCGTGGAGAATACCTTCCCTATAGGATTGAGAGCCTATAGGGTGCTTCCTTGGGGCTTCCTTCATGCGAGAGATCTTGGGGGTTGCCTCCTTGCAGGTCCGCAGGCCTGTAAGACGCTTTGTTGTTCCAACTTCATAGTTCCGAGCAGTTATGGGGTCATTTGCTTTTCCTGCACCTTCAGGTACGCCAAACCGAGTACCGCTTCCTCGACAGTTCAGGTATATGTTTCTAACCCTACACTTTTCTTGATCTACTTTACCGAGCACTCATTAGTACTCGTGCTTGCTAAAGTGGGGACAAAATGTATAAGAGCGAATTTGCACCCTATGTGCAATTCCCCTTTTTGCCTTTGTCCACCATAGAAAACCAAGCTCAGAGGCTTAATTCCACTTAAGCCCGCTGTTGGCAGTCCACTTGGCGCCTGTTTTGAGCGTCGATGGAGGCGTTTTTGTTGGGAACGCCCGCATGGCACGAAGACGTCCGCGTGGCACACTTACGTCTCTGGCAGATTCCTACGGTTGAACCTGCAGAGGCGTTACGCTTCTCATTGGCAATGAAGTTGTAACGTCCCCTTCGGCCGACCAACCTGAATATGGCCGTTTTCTTCCATTCCCTCTTCAAATTCATCTCTTGAACAAGCATTTCATCTTCTTCCAAGCATTGAGTCCACTCTTGACCACTTCAAGCATTCAATCCAACACTTTTAGCAGCATTCCAAACATTCCATTGTAGCAAAATCCTTACTTCGTCACTTCGGTAGAGCACGTTTGGGACCACGCCATTGCAGCAGAGGCTTGAGTTCCTCTCATTTCTCCCCCAAGCAGCTTTGAGTGCTCTTGGTGGAGTGGTAAGCTTCCCTCTCCTCTTCTCTATCACTTGGTTGAGTAGCATAGTACTGCATTGTAGTGTTTGTATTCTCTTTACTTTATTGCTTCTTTATCTCGTTTCCTTGGTTGTCTATGGAGGTGGAAACACCTAAACGGGGGTCTGACTGAGGTAGGCCCCTATACAGCCACCCAACATTTTCCCTCTTTCTATGTGTAGGAGTACGTGCTCTTTGAAGGATTAGCTGGCGAACGAGTTTCTCGGTGAGATCCTCCTTGCCCTTGTCACTCTTGCATTTCTACTTTACAACATTAGAGAATATATCGTTTATTTGCTTGTTTCATTCTGGCCTTTTAGTTGAGTAGCTAGGCCGTTAGTCATTTTGGTGAGTTCAACCTTGTTTATGTTGTTTTCTAACCGTACGGACTACAACGCACTTTAGAGACGCTAGCGCACCGCACTATTTTCCAGAGTCTGCACTAACGTCCTCATGCAGAGAGCTCCCTGAGGCGCAAAGTTGAACATAAAAACCAACTCGCCTAGCCCCAATTTTAAAACTCGGGATTGTAGAGTGGTTGTCGGACAACATAGTCCTCATCATTCTCATCCTTATAACCCTAAACATTACACTTAGCTGAGGTAAGTTAGGGCAGCCTCTCGCATCTTGACCCTCCGTGACCTGGGGTCTTGCACGTGATGGTCCCCCTCTCTTACAGTATCATGCTCCCAATTTTTTAGATTTGCTATTCGGAGATAGTAGAGTGTCGAGTGCAAAGGGTTTGTTATAGGACAGCCAGGATATCATGAGTTCTCTGGAGGAGAACATTCAGAAGGCACAGAGCCAACAGAAGCAATATGCAGATCAGCACAGAGTGGAGAGTTCCTTCAAGGAGGGGGATATGGTGTATCTTATGCTACAGCCATACAGGGAATCCTCTTTGAGGAAGAGTGGTTCTGAGAAGCTCAAGCCATGGTACTATGGCCCATTCCGGTTTTCTAGATAGATTGGTGAAGTGGCTTATGAGCTAGAGTTACTGGCAGAGAGTAGGGTTCACAACATGTTTCATGTATCTCACCTCAAAAAGGCGTTGGGACATAATGTGACACCTTCTACAGCATTACCACCCCTAGATGACGAGGGCAAATTGATTTTGATTCTTGAGGCTATCATTGATACTATTTTTAGTAAGCGACATTTCGGGTCAGTGATGGCACACTTGCAATTGATCTTGGTCAGGGGACACTCTCGGAAGGTCATTCGGATATCCTGGCCATAAGTTATGGAATTATTAATTCACGTCATTTAATAATATTCTATTATTAAGTGATTTTGTGATATAATGTTATAAAGTGAAAGTGACTTTATTAAAAGAATATTTTAAGTCACTTTATGAAATATTTAAGTGAAAGTCACTTTATGAAGTATTTAAGTGAAAACTCACTTGGGCAAATGTTTGAATATTAAATTATAAAGAGCTTTGAAAAGTGGTGTTGCCTTTCACGAGAAGATATTTATGTTTGACTTTTCAAAAGTTGGAAACCTAAAAGTGGCATCCTTTTTCCTTAAGGAAGGGTTTGGGCTCATTATTGTCATCATTGAGAATATTATATTTTTTGCAGCTGCAGCTGCAAGTTGTCTTTCATGGCTGACTGAGGATGGATACCCTCTTTTAGAACAGGTTCTACAGGCGTGCAGGACCGTCCAAGGATCCTACTTGATTGGTCTCACACAGGGATCAACAATTGAGCATCAAATTGAATATTGTTTTGAAGAATAAATCAACTCTTTGAGATTTGCATGGAAGATCTAGAACAAGGGTTTGATAATTTATTTAGTTGCAGATTATTAGTCAATAACCAGCACATTGGAGTTGAGGTTTTCTTCATTTCAAGGCCTATGGGTCTCCTTCCTCAAGCTGTACCCTCTCCTTTGTTCTCTATGGCCTAGGCATCACCTTTTTGCAGGGATTTTTAGGCTTTAGATCAGATTTGGAGCTCTCCCAGCTTAGCACGTGTTGTTGTAGATACAGCCGTACCATCTTGGAGGATGTGCCTTCATAAATAAATAAATGGTGGCCTTTTTGCAAACTGCTTGAGTCTTATCTTGGGTGTCCTTGGTGAAGAAGCATTTTGAGACGATACCCATATCAACATTCCATCTCCTTCAGGCTACGCATGCATTTCATCAGTTTTCCAGGTGACTGGTCCAGAAATCAAAATAGGTATGATGTAATTTCATTTGATATCAATAAAAATCATCTAGGTTGCTTTCAGTTTATGTATTTCCTTTTGTTTTGGTATTCTTTATGTTTTTTCTTTTCCGGCATCAAAAACTCTCAAAAACAAATAAACAAAAAAACACACAGAAATTCAGAGGGTCAGATCCAAACACCACAGGGGTTGTTTCACCCACTTTGTGCCAATCATGTTCTTGTCTTTGGGCCTTGGGACAAGTTCCCAAGTTTCACTTTTCTGTATTTGATCAAGCTCTTCTTCCATAGCAGCTACCCAATGTTTATCTTCAACTGCTTCTTCAAAACTTTTAGGCTCAATCTTGGACAGCAAAGAGACATCTTCATCTTTAGAATAATAAACAGTTCGTCTTGTGATTCTTGGTCTTCCTTCTTGTATAATCTGATATTCTGGATGATTTCTTTGAACAAACTTTGATAAAGTCTTCAATAGAGTCTTTGTAGTAGTCTCATTTTGATCTTTTGTAGGTGTATTTGTTGGAGTTGTTTTTGCTGTCCCATGTTGATCATTTGAAAGTCTCTCTTGATCAATACTTTCCTCTTCATCTTCTTTGCAACTACTTTCATCACCTTGCATCTAGTTGTGAAAGTTTGTTTCTTCATGAACCTTCACATTTGCACTTTCAACAGCTTTGTGTAATCTCTTGTTATAACATCTATAAGCCTTACTTTTAGAAGAATATCCTAAGAAAGTTCCTTCATCATCCCTAGGATCAAACTTTCCTTGATTATCTTCATCCCTTCTAATATAGCATGGGCTTCCAAAAATTTTGAAATATTTTACTAAAGCAAGCTTACCTTTCCATAATTCATATGAAGTCTTGTTGTGTTTTGCTTTAATCAGCCCACGATTCTAAATATAAACAGCAATGTGGACAGCTTCTCTCCAAAAGAAAATTAGGCACCTTTGACTCATTTAGCATGCTATGAGCCATATCTTGGACTTTTTGTTTTTCCTTTCAACCAAACCATTTTGTTGTGGTGTCCTTGTTGCTGAGAACTGCCTTTTTATCCAACATTTTTTGTAGAAATATACAAATTCATTTGATGTGAATTCTCCACTAAGGCTTTGAGTGCCTTAAATTTTTTAAGTACCGATTTTTCGTTCAAAAATGCAACCCAAGTCATTCTTGAAAAGTCATCAATTAATAACATAAAATACTTTTTACCTTGCATGCTCTTAGTTCTAGTTGGCCCACATAAACCAATGTGAATCAGCTCAAGAGGCTTTGAGGTAGAGTACTCTTTTGAATTGAAACTCCTAGTTTGCTTTCCCAATTGGCATTCTCTACAAATGATGTCTGAAGGTTTTGTAAGCTTTGGCATCTCTTACTACTTCCTTTCTGCTGATCTAAACAAGATTATCAAAGTTCAAGTGTCCCATCCTTTTGTGACATAACCATCCTTCATCTTCCTAACATAAACAACACTTCTCACTTTTGATGTCATCAAGATATAAAGATTATTAGCATCTCTACTAGCTTCAGCAATATGTCTACCATCCTTACTAATTTCACAACTATCAGAGTTGAAAACAAGAGTGAGCCCTTGGTCACACATTTGACTCACACTCAATAAATTATGTTTTAGACCTTCAACATACAAAACATTTTCAACCTTGGTCTTACCATCATCCAAAATAAGAGTGCCTTTACCTGAAATTTTTGCTGATGCATTATCACCAAATCTTACCATTCCACCATTTGTTCTTGTAGAGAAGGGAGATTCGCTACTCACAAGTTCTCTTCATTCAGAGAGCCTCACGGGGCGAACTGCCCTAAACTACCTCAAATAACAGTGCGAGAGTTCTATAATCTAAAAGATCAGGTCACAGAGATTTTTTGGACAAACTGACAGGCTCTCGACCAAAGGATGACAGTGCAGGTTTGGGATGACAGCGTGGCGCACTGGCGTCTCTCTGGCACGCTAGCGTCCGTATAGACCAGAAAGCGAGTTTATCATAGAAAACAACTATGTAACTACTAGCAATCTAATTTCTAAGAACTTCAAAAGTACTGGAAAATAATAGTGTGATAAAGCTAAAATAAAGTGAAATAGAAATGATAAAGAGAATAAGAGATAGAAAGGAATGCTCCCAACCACGCAAGTGATGAAGCTTCTAGCAAATGAGTGTCTTCAATACCCGCGTCTATAAGATCTGGAGAAAGTGTTGGGGCTGTATAGGGGTTTGCCTCAGTCAAACGCCCGTTTTGGTGTTCCCACCTCCACGGATAGCCAAAAAGATAGAGAGAGATGAACCGAAATGGACAAAGTGTGTGGTGAAAGCAAAACTTGCTTAAGGAGTAGAACTTACACCACCAAGTATGAGTGATAAAAGCAATCCCCGCTTGAGGAGGAGAACCCGTATTACAAAGTAAAGATGCAATAGATAGGGGATATGGAATCCCAGAATGCTCGCAAGCATAAGGCAAGGGAGATAGATGCAAGAGCTAAGAGAGCTTGAGAGTGCTTGAAGCTGTTATAGTAAGTTGTATGGAACTGTATAAGAAAGAGCTAGAGTGTAGAAGGCTAAAACCAAAGCAAGAGAGAAGCTAGAAGCAGAAGAGAATTGCAAATTGTAATGTCCCTTTTTCTAGCCTGACATTGTTTGTGGTTAGATTGGCCTATCATTGGCCCTCATAGGCTAATAGGGCATGATTTGAGGGTCTTCATGGCAGTTACCCAGATTGCGGTTGGCTCACTTTGTGGATTCAGGAGTTCATTTGATGTTTCTTATGATATCTTGGATGTTGGATAACTCACTGTTTGATAACGTGATGTGTTGGAAAACATATCATTGGATAACACATTGTGTTAGATATCAGATTTGCACTTTATGAGTTATATTTTTATATTATTATAATAAAGTGTAAATATAATATAATATTAGAAGATTCTAGAAGAAGCCGACCTCTTGAGGTGAAAAAGTATAAATAGAGGATGAGGGCTTGCTTCTCATACATTCAAAGATTGTTATTTGATATTGACAGGTCCATTGTGGAGCCAAGGGTTTCTGCAATTGTTTACATTGTCTTTGGGAACGACAACTCTCATTGATAGCATAACTGAGGTGGTGAAATATCCTCCAAAGGGTTGCAGATCTAGAGTGGATAAATCAGTCCTCTCATTTGTGCTCAGATTGGTGACCAAGGGCCAAGTTTTATGATAATTCGATTTGATTGTTAATCAGCTTATTGGAGAAGCATTTTGCAGATTAGAGGAGATATCATTTGGCATTTTAGGAGGTGTTCATGCATCATACATTGCATCTAAATTTGCATATCAGTCAGTTCCACCAGCACCTTGGAGATATCAATTTTCATTCATTTATTCATAGGTTTTGTTCGATTTACAAAGGAGCTTGGAGCGCTTCATCCTAGGGCACATAACATTGATGTTAGGCACAAGCTGATGCCCTTTTGCTGCTGCTAATATTTTATATTAGAAGATTGTTTAAAACAGGGGCGATTTGACTGGAGGGGACGATTTTGATCATAGAGGCTTGCTAGGGTATTGATTCATCATGATTCCTTAGGCGCCTATTCTCTTGATGCATGTAGATGATATTTGGAATGATAAACCAAGGTTTGCAGCTGTCAAAGATTTATTAGCAAAGGTCTGATATAAAAACAGGGGCAGCTCATGCTTAGACAGATTTGGGTTGAAGAAAGCTCTCATTCAGTGCATTCAAGGGACCACGTCTTTCCTCCAGCAAAGGCGCTTTTTGTACCAAGTTCTTGCATATTTATTTGTCTCATTTTTGCTTGTTAAGAGTTGATGTAGATGCATATGAACATTTATATCAGACTTGGCATTGTATGAGATGATATTGTAAAGCCAAGAGTCTTGGCTAATCTATGTTTCTTGTATGCAAATTTCCAATCAATAAAGGAGAGAAAAGTTGCTAGCCTAGTGTTTCGTGTAATGTTCATTTTGATTCAAGTACTAGTTTGCATGCCAATTGTATGACGAAATGTCACTTGGCTGTAAGTGCATGTTTCCCATTTAGAAATCATATATGTGCATTGTAAAAGATCAAAAAGAGTCATCCTCGCATTTAGATTATAGTTTAGTCATTGCAACATTGATTTATAAGCATTTGGAGCATTTTAGCATTCTCTCTCAAGCATACAATCAGACTGTAACCTCAAACTAGCAAGCTTAAACTTTACATCAGAAGTGTTTGACAATATTCCTTGAGTGCAAATCCACATCAGTTTGTCAAGGGATATTACACAAATGAAGTGAAAAGAAGCCAAAAGAAGCTTCTCGGGCGGTTTCAAGGCATCCCGAGCCGTTACCACTGACAAAAGTGGATGACAAGTGGCAAACATGCACGGAAGCAGTCATTTGAATGTTGAAATGTCAAAAGATGCTAGCGCGGCACACAGACATCTGTGCGGTGCACTAGTGTCCAAACGCATCACGCTACAAAACGACACGAACAGGAAAAGCACAAGATTTGGCGCAAAGTTGAAGCACTAAGGTAGCTGCTAAAAAGGGGTCTTGAGCATCCTGAGAGGGGAAAAAGGTTGATGCAAGGGCTAAAATGAGCCTACACAAGATGCTAAGGGAGCGATCACTAAAGCGGATATAAAAATGTATGTGAAATTGCAAGGGGTGCAATTTTACGACATTACAGTTCTTTTAAGAGTGAGGAATTTGCTTTTGTCACCAGTCATATGTCTAGAACAACCACTATCAATATACCATTTATCTCTCTCATTTTGTGCATGTAAGGTTGTTTTCACAATCATAGATTCAATTGCTTCTTCTTTCTCCTTTCTCTTCCAGATCTTTGTAACTTCTTTTGCTCTATCTTGCTTTTCTTCCCTCTTGCTTCGCTTTGAAAAATTTGCTAAATCACTTCTACAAAATTTTGTAGTATGACCAAAATTATTGCACTTATAGCATACAATATTGTAATTCATCAAAGGAGCAAAAGAGTTTCTATTCAAGAATCCTTGATTTCTATTCATAAATCTGAAATCACTTCTTGCATATACTCTACAGTTTGTTGCCTTGTGACCAAACGATTGCATGTAAAACAATACCCATAAAAGAAACAATTGTTAAACTTGGTCATGTGAAAGTGTTGTTTCTTATTTTTTAAACGATTGCATGTAAACAATACCCATAAAAGAAAGAATTGTTAAACTTGGTTTTCTGAAAGTGTTGTTTCTTATTTTTTATTGTGAACTTGTTGTGCTATCAAAGTTGCTCTTTTGCTTTTCTTCTTTTGTTGGCTTGGAGGATTCAGTAGCTTTGGAACTTTGACCTTCTTCAAATCCAAGCCCACTTTATCAGCAGAAGATTTCTATGAACTAAGGATCTCATCCAACGATATAGAACATTTCTGATTTTTCATCTCATTATTCAGCTGTAACATTGATTTGTCTAATTCCTAAGAGAAACTATTTCAGCTTCGAGTCTTTCACAATTTTCTTCCTTCATTTGAACAGATTTGTAATGTCCCCTTCTCAACATTAGTCCTATCTAAAGATTGTTAGCCTATCTCGAAGGCCTATTGGCTAGTCGGAGGCTGAATTAGGGTTAGCCTATCTAATGCCTCTTTGCCTCTTCATTTGGTTATCCATTTTCATATCATAATGAAATGCTGCTGAAATTATTTTAGACTCTTGCTTCGGAGTTGGAATACCTCCTAGCTCTTCATTAGTTTCAGGTTTAAAAGACAACTCCTAGCTGATCATTTGGTGCATCTTCATCCAAAGGTTGCAATCCAAGCTTCAATGGTGATGGCTTCATTATTGTTTTCAGTTTGGTGTGGCTTTGATGTCTTCTAAGGCATTTTTTGGTGTGTTCCTTTGCTGTTTGGTGGTTTCTTGGAGTGCTTCTACAGACCTAGCTAATTCACGTTTTTGATCATATCTTCCTAAGGAGTTGGATGATTTTTGTAGGTGATGATTCATTGGAAGCCTTGCAACTGGGCGCCCCTTTGCTCCTATTTTGATGATTTTTGATTGAGTGTGTATTTTTGGTTTGAGGTCGACCTCCCTCGAGGGTTGTACCACTTGTAGGAGGGTCCTTGGGAAGTGTGCTTGTGTATTCAAAGTTGTTTGGTGGAGTTTTGCTTCATGATCTTGGACATCTAGCCCTTAGGCTTCATTTGCATCTAGTTTTGGGTCATTCAAAGGAGTATGGAGGGAGTTATGAGTGTTTGAAGGTGTTCCAAGCTTGTTGATCAGAAAAATCAAAATGCTGCTCCTTATATCAGACTTGGTATCTTCGTCATTTCTTCATATTTTCATGATGCCTCATCTTTGTAGTGATTTGTGATGATTACCTAACACTTGGGCTTCATTGTTGTATGATTCTCACTTGATTTGCAGAGTTCGATATCATATTGTAATTGTTGATCTAGTAGTACTAATCAGCCTTTTTAATTTTGCATTTTGTATTTCACTCCCACTAGATAAGTGGTTGAGTTTTGTTTAATTTATGTTGTCTGTTGAAAAGTGGAAGTGGCTGGCTATGCCACTAAACATTTTACTTTCATTTACTTTTCCTGTAGCCCTCTGAAAAGTGGAAGAGGTTGGCTTGCCGCCTAAGCATTTACATTTTCTCTATTCACTAGCTTGCTGCCAATAGCTTATTGTACTTTCAACACTTCATATTATTATCTGATCCTCTTACATGCTCTCACCTTTCCCATTCTGGGATCTGGGTGATCAGAAAGTGAAGGGTTGCTTCCAAGTTGTAATCTTTCATTGAGCTAACACTAATGGGTGAAGTTTATGTGCAAAAAATTGGGGAAAAAACTAAGGGGGTTATTTCAAGATTTCTAACTTCTTCCATTTTTCCAGCTTCTTCAATCTGAATTTTTAGATCAACAATCTTCTTTTCAGCTTGTTCAAGTGCTTGAGATAAATTGACCTTTGATTCATTGTCTTCTTCTTGTTGTAATCTCAACTTACGAGTTCTTTTCCTGAGTTTCTTGATTTCACTTAATGCACTAACAAGTTCAGCCTCAAGATCAACTTCTCCTTCTTCATCATATTGCTCATCTTCAACATCTTTGTCTTCAATTTCAGACATATTTTCTCTTTCAACCATAAATAATATTTCTTCATCAGAAAACTCTTCATCACTATCTTCTGTAGAGCTATTGTGATCTTTTGAGTAGAGACTTTTGCAAATTTCTTAAACTTCTTCTTACCTTGATACCCCTTTTTAAAATGTTTTTATTTTTTTCACTATCGCTGTCCTCATTCTTAGTATAGGGATTTTTAAATGCAAAGTGTCCCACTTTACAATAGTTGAAACATTTGAAAGGCAACTTGCCTTGTATTTTCCTGAACCCTTCTTCAATTTCCTCATAAGTGTGCCCCTTCAGTATTTGAATCTTCATTTGAACTATCACTAGTTGCAAGCTCCTTGTCTTTTCCCTTTTTTGAAACTTTAAAGGCCGCCTCCTTTTTGGTTGATTGATCAGAAATTGTTCTCATGTCATAAGCTGTGAGAATACCATGTAACTCATCTATTGTCAACTTGTCAAGTTCTTTCATTTCCTCAATAGCAAATACCTTTGCATCAAAACGCAAAGGAAGGGATCTTAATATCTTCTAAACAACAGTGAATTACTCTATCTTCTCTTCTAAGCCTTTAATTGTGTTAAAAATTTCATCTACACAAAGTAGATATGCAGCAACACTTTCTTCTTTTTTGCATCTTAAGACTCTCAAATTGTCTCCTATGTGTTTGAAGATTTGCCTTCTTGACTTTATCATCTCCTTCATAAGTTTTTTGAAGTTTGTCTCATATTCCATGAGTTGTATCATAGTGCATGTCTTTGACAAATTCAGATTCTGCCAATCCACACAGGATAGCATTCATTGCTTTAGCATTGTTTTCAAAACATACATATGCACCCACAACCACTTTGAAATCATTCACATCTCCCTCAAAAAACAACTAAGAAAAGAATGCAAGGCGTTACCCAAATGAATATGCTAAAGGATTTATGCAGTAATAGTGACTTCTTCACAACAACACGCACCAAGAATAAATGATGGTGATGGCATTTAAATGTTCACGATTGCACATGAAGAGGCGACGTTGATCAATGAAAATGCCATGAAGGCAACAAAACAAGGCCCGATAGAGATTCACACAACTTTGAAAAATTCCAATAAAGCCATAAGTTGACGCTACCAAAAATAAAGACTCTGTGATTATGAAATATTCTCCAAAACTTCCATTAGTCGTTGCAGCAAATAGAAAACGAGAGATAATGCAAGAGCCATCGACCAAAAATAGATGCGAGTACTTGAAGCCGTGGACCATCATATTACAAGGCATTACAAATTAATTTGCCTTGAAATCACATCAGAGAAATGTTTGATACATTTCATTTGCATTTAAGCTGAGTGTCAATCATTTCATTTGCATTCAAAATCTGAGCAAATCCGACATCTATAATCCAGGCACGTATTTTGGTCATATGTATTTGGACATTACGTCAGATGTTTATCCATAAAATATTGTCTATGCGATCTCCATTTTCACTCTTAAGTGGCCAACTCGACCACTTCAAACTCTTTTACATCAATGACAATGTTTCAACAAGATATTGATATTTAGCTTATTTTATTCCCATAAACTAAATAATGGAGTTATAAGGGAACAATAATTAAATTAATTATTTTAAAGTTGTCTATTTTAAATAAATATCAAAAGATAACTTTATTTTAATTAATTTAATAAAAGTGACTTAGTGAAATAAAATAATATTAAAAAAGTCAATTAAATAGAGTGTCAACTTTATTTAATATTGGTGTCTTTTGTGATGAGTAGTAGTAACTATGATGTGTTGTAGTAAGAAGCATTTAGAAGACTCAATTGGGCATCCATTATTGACTTAATATTTCTCTATGAATAATTGCAAAGGCTTCAATTATAGGTTCAACTAATTTTCTGAGGATGAAAACCCTTGGAAAGGTTTGGAGGATTGGACGAAAACCCAATTCCTTCAATGGGTCTACTTCGGTTTGAAGGCTTTAATCTAACCACGTAGTGGCTTGGGTAAATCCTCAATAAAAAGATTGATCAACCTGTGCTCCGACACATCCGTCACCATAATCGAGAGTCTAAAACTCTGAAGTGTGGGCATCCATTGTCCCAACCTACTTAAGCTGTGCCAACTCCCTAAAGTGCAATTCTGGATCTTTCTTGTCAAATTTGTCAATCAACTTTTAAGTGAAGTCCAAATAAGAGGTAATGTTGGCATGCCCCAAAGTGACCAGCCCATGGTACCACCACTCGTGGGCCTCTCCATCCAAATGTAATGTGGCATATTTGATGGCTTCCGTCTCCAACATTGGGATGAGTTGGAAATATGTATCCAACTTCTAAACCCAAGCTTTGGAAATGCATTTATTAGAACCAGCGAAGGAAAGAATGGACAACTTTCCAACCTTTCGTTGGAGATCCTAAATCTGGAGACCTCTATTGTGATCTCTTGGTCTATTCCTATATTTAATAGTGTGAGAATCCTATAAAGACATGGCTGCATGGAATTCATCCCCAAGAGATTGAACTCCCCCAAGAAATCTGTGAACCCTTCACGTTGTCCTTGCTATCCCTAATTACCAGCCTACTATCCTCCCAAGAATTGAGATAATAAAGGTCTAGGAGTCACTCTACTCGCTACCCTAGAGTGGCTTTGTGCCGGAATGTGAGTGTTACTCCCTACCATTGTTCCCATTGTTGCCATTCTCATCATTATATCCATTAGTCTCTCATGTACCATTATTACCACCATTATTATGATTTGTCATAAATTGAGTGAGGAGTTGAACTAGCTATTGTTGAACTCATACAAGGTCATTTAGTATCTACACAGTGTTTCCCTCAAGCAGTTCATGTCTATCACCCATGGTTTCCTCTTCCTCTGATTTTGAATCAAATATATTTCCAACAACTCTCTCTTTCCCTTCTACTCATGTATGTTATATAAGCCCTGTCCTCCAGATACATAAATGATCATCCAACTGAAATTTCTAAAACCCAAACATGCAGTCCACACACACAAGCTAGCAGGAAAACCAATTTTGATACCACTGTAAAATCCCTACTGATTTTTGAACGATATTTTTTCATGACATCAATTTGACACATCGGTATTTTGTCAAATAGATAGCATAATGACTAAACTGAACCTTTTCAGTGATATTGAAATTTGAATCACAACAATAGTTTTGATACATAGATTTCATCAACATAACAAGTTTCAGTATGTAGATTATTCATTACATTTGCATAGGCGATGAAACCATTAACATACATATATCTGAGATACAACAATGGCAGCAATGTATGTGCTCAGAATTGCAAATTACAAACAGCATATAAATACCACCTTTTAGAGCTTGTTGTAGGTCAATACTTCACCAAATGCCATGGTTTGTAGGTATGATAGAGTTAGTAATTATTTGCTTGCCAACAATCATCCCAACTTCATGTAATACTCAACAATATCCACAAACAACAGTTGCTTGTACAGAGCAATACCCACAACTCCCATGTATGGAAGACACCTCCAATTTGGCGGCCCCTAAGTCTTGCAACTAAGCCCAAAACAACACCACATCCTCCTTTCTTCCTTCCTGTAGCATCCACGCATCCCTAAACTTTGGCAAACTGAATGGTAATCCCTCACGCCTTTACTAGGAAACTGCTATCTTCATCGAACCATTTCTCAAGGGTCTGTGTTGGAAAAATATAGTGCAAATGAGGCAAATAATAGCCCCACGACTCCTACTAGCTTCACACCTGGCTTTCACAGTGCTCACACCAAGCATAAATGAATGTAGCAATGGCAAGCATCAATCCTCACGCCCAGGTCAGGTTTATGCACAGTCTTCAACCTCACACCAACTCTATAAAATGCAATACAAACTCGGAAATATGAGTGCCTATGTATCCCACGACCAGCAATAGTAAACTTCTTCCAAGACTCACGCCCAACTCTGAGTATGAAAATCAATACACATATATACTCCCAACTAGAGCGTCCAACTGCAAATACACCAATCTCTGAATGCAAAGGGTATTATCATTATGAAATATCCCCTTATAATTTTTTCAAAGTTTTCCACAAACACTTCACCCGTGTTGGCATTACAATTCGCACCTCTGGAGTGCGTATTGGCAACGGACAGCTATGCACAAATTAACTGCTCTTCGAATTAGGAGGGGAAGCTCCCTCTTCTGCTGATATGCGTGAAAAAGTAAATTATTCTAAATCCTATCTTTTTGACTCAGCTGGAAAAGGCACAAGGTTAAGAAAACCAATACATTGCAGCTAAGGTTTTTCTTTGGTTTTGCAGATTCTTAACTACAGCTAAACTAATGCTTAAACTATCCTATTTCCTCAAGAGAAACAAAACATGAGGACTTAGGAGCAGGGAATATTTGACGATAAACTTTATATCAGGATTTCCAAGGAGGAGGAACCTCTATCTGAGGTGTCGGCTGAAATGAAGGTTATTGGTAACAACATCAAACGATAAACTCTATTTCTAAATTCCCAAGGAGGAGGAACCCCTATCCGAGGTGTAGATATGAAACAAGCTTATTGGAAACAACACTTAAACGACAATCTCTCTTTCTAAATTCCCAAGGAGGAGGAACCCCTATCTGAGGTGTAGTTATGAAAGAAAAACTATTAATCACAACATCAAACGATAAACTCTACTTCTAAATTCTCAAGGTGGAGGAACCCCTATCCAAGGTGTAGATATGAAACAAAGATTATTAATCACAACATCAAACGATAAACTCTACTTCTAAATTCTCAAGGTGGAGGAACCCCTATCCAAGGTGTAGATATGAAACAAAGATTATTAATCACAACAAGAATAAAACTAGGACAGCAAATTGCATAACGAGACACACACACAATGAATGATCAAACCAGCATTATATTTAACTAAGTGAACAGATCCAGAATAGCAATATTGCACGGCAAGGTCACAGCAAAAGTTAATACAAATGAACAAGGGTGCTCTTATTTATAGAACTTCAAGGAGTAGGGAACCCTAAAATCTACTTGAAGCTTCAAGTCTGAAATTAATTTCTCATTTTCCATAAATTTCTTCTTTTCTTCTTCGAATCTAGTCTTTTTTCTTTGATTTTTCCTTTTCAGCCTCTCAATCTCGCTTATAGCAAATTCCAATTCTTCTTCCAAATCTTTTGGATTATGATTTATCTCCTTTTGATTTTCGTCCTTGTCTTTAATATCCTTTATTTCTACATCCATGAATAGCATTTCATCTTTATAGCTTTCCACATCATAGTCACTGGAAGAATCATTATCTTTGTACAATGAAATATTCCGAGCCAATTTTTTTCAAATTTCAATAACAGTAAGCAATGCAACACACATCCATTAGGGTTAGCACTTAAACCAAAACGATGCGGAATTCAACTCTAACCAAGAATGCACCGGATGACGACGAGCATATGGTCAGAGGATCTCAAAGCAATGCTGAATAAAGAACTCTAACCAAGAATGCATCGGATGACGACGAGCATATGGTCAGAGGATCCCTATCTTCTATTATGCTGAAAGTAAACTCAACACCCAGAATGTGCTTTCAAACCCGAAGTGGGAATGGAGCTACCATAGGGCGGAGATGTAAGATATTACAATGCAAATCAAAGTAAATAGGCGGCAAGCCAGCCTCTTCCACTTATCCAGTGGGTATTACAATGAAATAACAGAGAAGAAGTAAGATTGCTAACAATACTATTGTTCAGCTTACAATAATTAAATATTTGCCTGCCAAATACATAGAATAAGAAAGTCTATCCATGCTGCAATATAGTATAATGTCTCCTCAATGATCACAAAGACTTTCAACCCAAACCCAACTCAAAAGATAGACTTTACGCAAGCTGATATGACAGAACAACAACTTAATATGCATAACCAGCAACCCTAGAATCCACTAAAATGCTTACAACTCACTCAATACTTGCCAGAATGACATGAGACTTGATGCAAACGAAAGCTAGGATGATGACAATGAAGACTAGACAAAGAAACAGCTGACAAATTGAAGTATTTTTTTTTCTAAACACTTGCCAGGCAAAACAGAATGGTACAGCCTCAAGAAATGTTCTACCAACAAGATAAAATCCAAGACACCTCTAAAAAATCTGCAACTTGGCATAGAGGGGCGCCCAAGGCTAGCAAATGCATGGGTAAACTACCCAGAACCAAAATAAATTCGCCCAAAGACTTATGAGTATAAACTTCAATCTGCAATACAAAATCAGCAACTCCAGATTTTGATTAAAATGCAAGAAACTGAACTACAAATGCAAAACAACTTCTACAATGCAAAATCTCACTACAAATCTCACTCAACTACAATCTAACTCTCCACTAGTTGTTGTCTTTCAAGCAAGAAGTCGAGCCAAGGCTAGGAGGCATTCATTCCTCGAAGCAATCCAAATACCATTCCGGCAGCATAACTTTACTCAAGACATAAGATGATAAAAAGAAGAGAGATGGCCTTCTTTTATAGACTTAGTAGAGAATCTCTAGATGCTTCTAGAAAGTGCGCCCTTTTTCCAATTCGAATTTGACTTCATTTTCCCTCCAAGAGTGGTGTACTTCTTCTTGGCTGAATAAAACATTTTTAAATAAAATATTTCTCTCCTTAAGTTGGCGTCCAATTTCCTCGAGAGCAATTTGACTTTAGAAATATAAAAATATTTCTTCATGAGAAAATACCCCTCAAGGTCCCCTTCTTTAAAACAACTTAAAGTCATATTACTAGGACAAGGGGTTATTTTATAAAATAAAACATTATTGTCTTTAAAATACTTATTTCTCCAAAATGAACTCCTTAAGCCAAAAATTAGAATTACCCAATGAACTGCCAGAAGAGGAAAGTTGGCGGAGCTGGTGTTGACTGGACCACTGCTAAAAATAGAATTTACTAAAAATAGTAAATTCAAGAAGTTGCTCAGAATGAAATGCATGCACCACCATTGCAAAACTCTCTGAAAACCCAGAAAGAATCTGTAAACCAAAATCCCAAACTCCAAGGTGTAGCCGTCATAACTTACTAAAAATAGTAAGTCTGGAAAGGTTTTCCGACGCAATTGCATGTCATACCTCAGCGAAGCTCTCAGAAAACCCAGAAGGAATTCAAGATCCGAATAGCCCAACTCCAACATGTAAACCCTTGAATCTTCAAAAGAACTCACCAAGCAGCCGGAAACTCTAATTTTGTCTCTGATTAGCCAATAGCACATCGGGAAAAGGCCATCAATCACTGAAAGGTGCAGTGCTAGAAATGGGGACATTACAGTCTGCCCTATAAGCTCTTCTTAAAGTTTTCCTTTTTATTGTTTCTATGATACTTATTATTTTTGCCTCTGTTCTTTGGCTTATACTCCTCTTCTTCACTATCACTACTATAAGAATAATAACATGATTTTGCATAATGTCCAATTTTACCACAAGTGAAGCATTTGAAAGGTAGTTTACCTTTGTATTTTTTTTACCCTTTCTTTAATTTCCTGACAAAATTTTCTTTTGCATCATCTGTCGCATTATAATTTTCTACTTCCCTCTCCTTTGATTTCTTAGATGCTTTGAATGCAACCTCCTTTTGTAGTGGTGTATCTCTCTCAGTTCTTATCTCATAAGCAATTAAAATTCCATGCAATTCATTCATGGTTAGGGTGTCCAAGTCCTTCATTTCTTCTATTGTTGATACTTTGGGATTGAATCTTGATGGGAGGGATCTCAAAACCTTTTGCACTACAGTTGATTCCTTTACTTCCTCTCCAAGGCCCTGGATGGTGTTGACAGTTTCGTCCACACGCAAGAAGAATCCAGCAACATTCTCTTCTTCTCTCATTTTAAGACTTTCAAAATTGCTTCTATGAGTTTGCAATTTGGCTCCCTTCACTTTCTTGTCTCCCTCATAGGTGTGCTTCAACTTGTCCCAAACATCTTTGGCTAATGTGGTGTGCTCCTCTCATGTGTTGTCAACACCTGGCTTTTTCGGAGTGTTTCAATCCATGTCTCAAGCTAAGATGGTTACCCTTGTTGTCCTGTCTTAGGTCCTCCTCTAGCTAGTTGTCAGTTATGGTTTTGATGGATAGCAAAACGTATTTGTTGATTTTGTGTTGCAACATATTTCCATGGAGGCAACTTTGCCCCCTCGTCACTCCCTATGTGGATTGTACTTATGTTCCTAACAAGAAGTCTACATCTAGGAAGAATAGTTCTAGTAAAATGGTTATGTGTTTCCACAAGAAAAGAGGCATTTTTAGCCCTATTTTGTTTTTACTTTCTATTTGGTTTGGTTTATGATGCAAGTTTGTGTAAATTTTGGTGGGCTGGCTTACATCTTTGTATCTTGTTTATGGCTTGCTTTACAACTCTAGGGTTTGTTTTAGCAAGCTTTTTTTGGTCTATAGATCCCTCAAACTAAAAAAGAAAATTTAAAGGTTGAATAACTAAATATACCCACATTCCCCCTTAAGATGAAATGAAAGAAAGTAAAAATAATGCACTATTCCTCCTTAAGGTCAAATTCCTTCACACCTAACAAGGAGCAATGATAAAAGAATTTGGCCTTCTTCAAGGGTTTGGGGAAGATGTCTGCAAAGGCCTTCACTCCTAACAAAGAGTCTCTCATGTCCTTCGAAGTGGAGATATTAAATTAATTATTTATAAAGTTATTCCAATAAATTAATATCAAAAGGATGACTTTATATTTAATTAATTTAATAAAAGTGACTAAGCAAAATAATATATTATAAAGTCACTTTGGAGAATAAAATAATATTATTTCTAGAAGCTTCCTTGAAGTCAATGAGAATTCTTTATAAGGAGCTCAATGCAAGCCATTTCAGGATGTCTTGAGTTATTATATTTTCATACCTGTGTGGTAAGAGCTGGGTGCTTGCATTGCCCAAGGGTTTGAAGACTCTAGGGTACCGGTTTCAGTTGTGAAAGATCAACCCTAGCTGGAAATTGTGGAGGAATCCATCCAGGGTTTCTACAGGTGCTTCATTGGAGACTTTGAATTGATGCAATCGCTGAGGTATTATTGCACTTGTGTTGAGGAGTTGGATTAAATGCAATAGCTGGTTTATTATTGCATTTTCTAAAAGTTTGCATAATTGCAGCAGCTGAGGTATTGTTGCAATTATTATTTTACTTGAAAAGGAATTATTTTTAATTGATTTGATTTATGCAAAATTTAATGGTCGGGGACCAAATTTTGCATGGCACAAGATAATCAATTTTGAAGTGTTTGTTGTTGGAGGTATTCAATTTTGAAAAGAAATATTTGTAGTGGCATATTGATTTTATTTATAGAAGTCGTATTTCATCAAGAGATTCATTGGAGCTGGTCAATTTGTATATTGACAAAAATAAGACAAAAAGGTCCCTACACAAAAAGACAAAATCCTGCCAAATTATCAATCGATTTTTTATGGATGATTGTTATGCATAAAGAAAGTCGTCCTTAGTAAAAAAGCATTAAAGGAGTCGATATTATATTTGCAAGAAGACAAATCCCGAAGCTGCTTACAAGGCGAGTAGAAAGAATCGCTTCATATAGTTTGGCATCGAATTTATTGAGGACGATTTCCAGCAGGCACGATATTATATTTGAATGAAGACAAATCGTGGTCAAGTAAGTGAAGAGGTGCAAATGTTATCCATTTTGTCTCTATCGTCTCATGCCTTAGAAGCCGTTCCATATTCATCTTGACAGAAGCATATTGTTTGAAGAGGTTCATTGAAATAGTCAGCATTGTCGACGTCATACTAAGCTTATGTTCGTGAATGATTGGAGAGAAAAACCGTGGTGCATTGAATATTCGTTTTGGAAGCATCCTTGCATTCCTGGGCGTCGCTTATTCCTCATAAGAATTGGTGATTGAAGTTCTTTATTCAACTCGATTGGTGCTAGAGGATCATTGGCACGGCCAATGAGGAACTGAAGAGTTCGATTTTGAAGAAGTCGACTAAGTTGGTATCATTGTCAATATTTCCTCCAGGCGTCGATCTAGTTTTTTGATTTATTTGCATTACAACATTTGAATTGAATTCATTGCAAATAATATTGTAACCAGTTCATTGCTTTTAGACCTGAGCATTATCTTCAATAGGCATTGAAGGAACAGCTTACAAAAATCATTAAGTTTGATTGATTACTTTAGTCATTATAATTGTTGTTCATACAGCATTGTGCAGTTTAATTACATTTGCATTCGAGTCTGCATTCATTGTAATACTACAAATCATCTATATTCATTGGCAAGCATTGTATAAGATTGCAATTAATATATAATTGGAGTTGAGTTGCTTGGTATATGTTTGAAGAAATACCTCTTAGCTGTAGCAGCATGTTTGCATGAACTTCAGTTACATATTAGTTCCGGAAATCGGAGATACACTTGGATTGCATCATACTTTCATTGTAACCCATTAGCAGATTTAGATAAGACTCTTAGAAGTCATTTTATGCATCTTTATCATCAAAGCAAAAAGAAGAAGACACTTATCTGCTGGAAAGAGATTGTTTTCCAACCATTTGATGAAATTCCTAAGTGTGCAAAAACTGAAAATTTAGACCAGTTCTGGCAAGGGTCTTTATAGTGGTATCAGAGCCAAGAATCCTGCCATTCTGCTGGTAGATTGGAATTGTTTCAGCTGCAGATCAAAATTTTCAGTTGAACATCATGGTTTCCAAAGATGCTATAATGGTTGCTTATAAAGAATATCTTGCACTCCCACAAGAGATGAAATAATCTCCCTTTCATTTGCTATGTGGAGAATCAGAAAGATTATGGCCAGCAAACAAGGAGTTCATAGACATGTGAGCAGCCAAGGGTGGAAGACATCTTGAAAGAAATTATGCTCTCACAACAAAGATTACCTCAGTATGGAGAATCTATTTCAGAATGGTTTACATCACAAAACAAGAAGAAGTGGTATAACCTGTTTGGCTGAAACTGTCTTTGCAGAATGGGCTTCCTTTTTTCAATTGAAGCATTGTTTACCTTATGTTCGACTTGATTTTCTTCCCTCTCTCCTTTGGCAGGATCAACATAGCTTTTAGGTTTTGCATCGATTGGATTTTTGATATCTTTCTTCTCCTTTGTAGATTGACTACCTTCATATCCGAGACCTATCTTAAGTTGAGGTGACCTTTGTTCATTCAAAATGTTATCTAGTATTTCTAAACTTTTCTCAAACTTCATGCTTTTGTTTAGTCTGTTTGATGCCTTTTCTAGCTCTTTCCTTAATGTGACAATTTCACATTCCAACTTTTGACATTCTTTTTCTTTTTCTTCATCCAAATAGGTTAGCCCATTCTGCAAAACTTGGGAAATGTCCCCGAATCGGGGGAATGGTCAATGGGGAAAGGGGGACGGTTGATCATCCCAGGAACGGCCAGGGAATGCCTGAGTCGTCCCTCGACCATCCTGGAGACGGCCGGTCATCCCCCATGTCATAGCATGTTTTAAAAATAAAAAAAGCACATTTTAAAAAAAAAAAGAAAAGCCATGAATTTGATGCTATTGTGGGCCCCAACATTATTTGCTATCTTATGAGGAAAAAACACTCCTCATTTCATTCATTTGTGCATTTGTTTGTGAAGGAGAGAATGAGCAGCCAAGGGTTTGAAGTTGCAGCCATTGAAGGAGGAAAAACAATAGGTTGAAGGAGGAGAAGAGGTTGAAGCTAGTGTTGTTGGGAGTGCAAATCCACCAAAGAGGTATGCATTTCCTTTCCTTTTTTTTTTTTCATTTTTTTTGCAAAATCTCAAGTATACAATGTCTAATTTTTTTTATTGTTTTGCATTTTTCAATTGAAACTTGCATTTAAAATATAAAAAACATGAGTAGCAGTGGGGATGGGAGTGAAAGTGAAGATGAAGTGTTTTCATTTTTTTTGCAAAATCTCAAGCATACAATTTCTAATTTTTTGCATTTTTTTGCATTTTTCAGTTGAAACTTGCATTTAAAATATAAAAAACATGAGCAGCAATGGAGGTGGGAGTGAAAGTGAAGATGAAGTGCAAAATAGAAGAGAAAGTGATGAGGGTGTTAGTGGGGAGCAAACAAACCCATACCAATGCCCTTCAACAATCATGGAATGCTATGCAAAGAACCCTTTAAATAAATAAAAACCTTTCCTTCAATATGTTACACCCACGGGCCAAAGACCAAAAAAAATTCAAGGGGGAGTAGGGTGTGGTACTACCATGTTTGCGAAAAAGAATTTAGGGGCAGCTACACAAGGGTAAGGTCTCATTTTTTGGGTGAGGGCGAGCCATGGAGTTAGAATGTGTCCTATGCTAAAAGATGATGAAGCAATAGAGTGCCAAAGATTGCAAATGGAGGTGGATGGGGTTAAATGTGGGTCATCTTCTTTTCCAAGTGCACAATCAACTATGCTTATGCCTTCCACAGTTGGTAGTAGTGAAGTTGCCACAAGAGGAAAGAGGAAGGTGAGTGGTACTAGGAAGGGAGCTTCAGTTGAGTCTATGTTTAATAACCAAGAACCAGAAGCCACCGAATCTTCCATTGCTAAATTCTTTTTTGCCCATGCCATCCCATTTCATGCGGCCCGTTCATCTTATTTCAAACAAATGATTAAAGATATAGCCACTATTGGTCCTTCATTCATACCCCTTGGAGATCATAAGCTACGCCCACCCTCCTAGACAAAGAGTACTCCAAAGTTAATGTGTTAATGGAGGATATGAGGCGAACGTGGATGAGGACGGGTTGCTCTATAGTGATGGATGGGTGGACTAATGTTAGATATTGACCACTCATCAATATCATAGTCACACACCCTGTTGATTCTTATTTTCTTAGAGCCATAGATTGTTTGGGGAAACGTAAGGATGCAGACTTCCAATTTTCCATTTTGAGAGATGCCATAGAGGAGTTTGGGGCTGCTAATGTGGTGCAGGTGATCACCCATTCAGCACATGTGTGCAAATCGGCCGGTTTGATGGTGGAGGGTACTTATAGGAACATCTTTTGGACCCCACATTGTGTTCAATGCATTGAAAGACATAGGAAATTTGGATTGGGTGAAGCAAGTGGTGGCAGAAGCTAAAGATATTTAGATGTTCATTTGCAATCCCCACACCCCACTTGCTCTCTTCAGATCATTTTCAAAAGAGTTTCTCAAACCTGTTGAGACAAGGTATGCCACTTAATTTTGTTTCACTTTCAATTTTTCAAATTTTGAAACTTCAAACATTTCAATTTGTATTCTAAATTTGCTTTTGTTTTAAATTTTAATGAATCATTGAATCAATGAATGTGGATATGCCACATACTTCATCTTGTTGGAGAGGATGCTTGAGGTGTATGAGCCTCTACAATTGATGATGGTCAATGCAAAGTGGACTAGATGACCTAATTCAAGTTCTGCTCAAGGAAAAACCATCAAACAAAAGATCCTCAATGACGATTGGTGGTCCAATGTGAGGCAAGACATATTAGATTGTTGATTTTCATATTAAATTTTTTATTTTAATATTTTAATTTTGTTGTCCAATGTTCCAACTTTTGAAGTTTCTAACATGTCAATTAATTCTTTTCAACTTTTTGTTTGCATTTTGCAGATATATTTTCTCCTTCATCTCACCTATTGTAGATGTTATCTGATATGCTAATACAAACTCTCCTAGTCTTGGAGAGATATATGAAACATTTGACAATATGCATGGGAAGATGAAGCAAACAATTTTGGAAAAGGATCCCACTTTGGGTTTATATGGGCAACACATTAAGCCCATTGTGACACGGAGATGGAACACAATGAACACCCCACTTCATATGGCTGCCTTTGCTCTAATTCCCAAATGGTATGCACCAAGGGATAGTAGGGTGCCTCCATGTGATCATCTTGAAATTTATATGGGTTCACATGAACCATTGATAAGATGTTTTCAGCAAAGTAGGCTTCAGTACTTCGGAAACAATTCCTTGACTTTGCTAATCTTCGTGGCCCAACTTTGAGTAAACCACAGATGAAGTTGGATAGAGCTATATTAGCTCAAACAAACCCTATTGGACGGTGGACATGGCATTGGAGGGATACACTGCAATTGAAGACACTTGCTACTCACCTTCTTACATAGGTTGTCAGTTCCTCTGCTACAGAGAAGAATTGGTCCACATATAGCTTTATCCACTCCGTCAAGAGGAATAGACTTACCTCTAAACGAGCAGAGAAGCTAGTAGCCGTGCATAGTGCTCTTTGGCTTCAGGATCGGCAAACTCCAGAGCTAAGTCGCAAGATTCGAATTCGAATTCGAATTCGGCAACAATGAAATTCGGATGAAATTCAGAAAGGAAAAAATTCGAAAAGTATAAAATTCGGATCAAATTCGCCTTATGTAAATTTTTTTTAGTAATATATCCATAAAATTGTTTAAATAGTTTAACATTGATAAATAGATTTGAAATCATTACAAAAAGATGACACATTTATAAAATATAAACCATAAGAAACATGTGAAATCACGTTTGCGAATATGTTCTTTTGTCAAAAAGGTACAATAACAACCAAGACTTTAGAACTTCAAAAAAGCTCCAAGTCATCAAGAGCACTTGGCTGAGATGCTAAATCATCATCATCTGTATCACTACTCAATTCATCATCTAGAAAGTCAGGCTCATCTGCAACTGGCATTGCTATGTCTTCAAAAATTTCTTGTGAGGAAGAGTTCTTTGCTGATTTGTTCATGAATAATTTTAAATTGCTGCGAACATAGACAAGATCTCCCAACTTTCCAGACAACAATTTATTCCTTTTTTTGGAATGGATGTGGTCAAAGCAACTCCAGTTCCTCTCACAAGCCGATGAACTTGCTCCCTGACTCAAAATGCGAACAGCAAACTCTTGTAGCTCAGGAGTTTGTCCTCCATAGTCCAACCACCATCTATATCCAGGTATACGTGCCAAGTCATATTTGGCTGCTGCCATTCCAAACATCCCTTCTCCTTTCTTGTATTCCCAACATTGATCTCTGATTAGTGCTGAAATTGTTGCATTTGATGCATGCTTTTGAATGGCTTCAAAAAGCCCTCCCATAATTTCAGAATCACCTTTTCTATTAATAGAAAACAACTTAGGCTCTAAAAAACAAGCTGCTGCATGTAAAGGTGTGTGCATCATTTTCCATCTACAATCAACTGTCTCCCATATCTCCATGTATTCTGCTTCTACATTGTTTAGTGCTTTTTGAATAGATTCCTTACAACGGTCCATGCTTTCATAAAGCATGCCAAGGCAAGGAGTGTCACCATCAACCATACGAAGCACGTCAACAATTGGTTCACATATAATCAAAACTTTTGCTGCACTTTCCCAAAAATTGCTATTTAGAATAATTTGCTCTATGTTCTTCCCCTTAGGACCTTTTGAAAGCACAGAATTTTCCCACTGATTGGAACAAATAACAGCCCTCAAAGCTGCTTTTTCTTCAACCACTCTTTTCAAAGTGATATAAAATGATGCAAATCTTGTTTCACAAGGCCTCAACAACTCCTTGGATGCATGTTGCCTATAAAGACTCAATGTGAGACAATGATTCCGTATGAAATTTGCAATTTCTCTTCCTCTATGAATAGCTTCATGTACCCATGGGAATTTAGCCAAGTCATAAAGCAACAAATCGAGACAATGGGCTGCACATGGGCTCCAATATATTTTTGGGTACTTCTCTGTAATCAGTTTCCCAGCTCCCACACAATTTGCTGCACTATCAGTTACCACTTGAACCACATTTTCTACCCCTACTTCAAGAATGGCTTCCTCTAATATTTGGAAAATATAGTCAAAAGTTTTCTTGTGGTTCATGGTGTCAATCACTTTCAAGAACACAATACCATCAGGAGAAGACACCAAAACATTAATCAATGGCCTTTGACATATATCTGACCATCCATCACTCAATATAGTGCAACATGTTTCATTCCAAGAGGCTTTGACATCAACTAATTTCTCAGTCACTCTATCTTTTGACCTCTGCAAAAGAGTTGTCCTGAAAGTCTCTGAAGATGGGGGTGTGTACCCTTTACCAAACTCTGCAACTTTCTGAATTGCATTACGAAAATGCGGATTCCTTGCAACATTGAATGGAATTGCACTTGAGTAAAACAAATCAGCTAATGCATCATCCACTTGTTGTTTCTCTACTGGTTTCCAAAAGTTGTTCAATGTTCCACTCTCTTTTGATTTACCCACATGCCTAGGTAAGGTGGAAGAGGAAGACATGATAGATGCTGTGTGTTTAGATTGAGACATATTCTCTTCAATTCTCTGCTTTTTTTGTGCATTCTTTATTTTTTCTACAATTGATTCTCTAAAGCAGCTCTCATTTCTGGGGTAACTTTTGTACATGCTTGAACACCTCCTCCTGCACCCCCTGAAATACCAAGTAAATGGTCCATTGCCCTTGTCAAACCTCCAGTAAAAGGTTTATGACACTTGTTGCATGTGAGATTTGTACCATTGCGAGTGACATATTTCCATGCCTCGACAGTTGATTTCTTGGGAGCCATAAAGTAACAATCTGTATGTTTAAAAGACAAAATATGAATTTTAGTTTTATAATACAAATGAAAATGATGTAATCGAATAAATGCAAATGCCAGACAATATTCATCATTCAACTATGACTGCATACATAAAATTCTATGATTGCATACAGCTGCAGCATGTAGGTGAGCAGACAAATAACTGAGAAGAACTTGTCATGTACACTTGTAATTTTGTAAAGAATATAGTAATTTTTTATTTTTATTTTAATTATTAAAACTAACAACATAAAATAAATATATATTAACTTTTTATTGTAATTTTTAAAAACTGAATACTAAAATTGAGATAATATTAAATTTCCATATATTAAATATAAATTTAATACAAATAAAATAATAAAATATTTAATATTCCACATTTTATTAAATATTAAAGACTTAATATATATAAAATAATACAATATTAAAAAATTTAATTTAAATCTACCTGAATAATAACACAGTATTAAATCTAATATTAATAAAATAATAAAAACTATATAAATATTATATCTAATAAATAATATTAATAAATAATCAAACCTAATATTAAATCTAATATTAATAAAATAAAAATTAAGAAAGCAAACATAAATAAATAATACAATATTAAATGGGCGGGGGCCCTAGCTCGGTTGGCTAAGTAATTCCGTTGCGGCTCTGCTGGTCACGAGTTCTAGTCTCCCCTGTCCCGTGGTACCGGAGGGCGTGTCGCGCCAGCGCCGCCGGTCACGTTAAAAAGTTTACCAGGCGCACTGCAGTTTATAGGGGGTCGTGCTACCCGATTCCTGCAGTCTAAAAAAAAATAATAAAATACAATATTAAATGAAATTATGAAAATTTATGAAACCCTAAATTTTTCGTGAAAAAATAAATCATGCAGTTCTGAAACAAAAAAAAATTAAATCGCCTACCTTTGAGATGTAGAGGCGACTTGCAAGTTGTAGAAGAGTGAAGACTTCAAGCTTTTGCAGAAGAGTGAAGACTTCAGAAGGTTTGGAACGCGACTTGCAAACTGGAGGCAGCAGCTTCAAACTCTTACGCGATTTGCAGAATATAGAGGAAACGCGAGCTTCAAAGGAACACGATTTGCAGAACGCGTGCCTTTCAGTTGACCTTGTAGACCTTCTAAACTTATGCGAAAACCTTCTGAATGCTTCCTGTTCCAGATTGCGTTCTTAAATGACCGAGAAACTTCGCCGGAAATGACAGACGCGATATTCGCTAGTTGCGGCTACGTATTTTTTAAAATATCCAATTGAAACCCTAAACGAAAATGCTTTTTAAGACTATTTTTTTAATAAATTCAACGCCGTACAAATTTCAACAAATTAGAACGAATTTCATTAGTTTTTTATAAATTCGACGAATTCCGAATTTCATGGCAAAAATTCGGCGAATGCTGTGACACAGCTCCAGAGTATCGACAAACTCCATCTCTACGGTGGGATATTGATCTCGAGGACGTGGCCTAGGTTGATGAGGAGGAGACACCAGAGGGTTTGGTTGGGATTCTGTTGGTTGAGGTTGAGGTGGACCATCACAGTGGCAGTGGCAGTGACTCAAAGGATGACTCTGTTGTGACCTTTTCACACATCGCCCCATTCAGATGGGGACCCCCTTATTTTTGCTCCGTTCCGGTCTTTTGGCTTGGGTTTTTCCTCGCTCTCTCGCTCTGTCTCTTTTCTGGTGTCTGTCTTTCCGGGGGGTTGTGTCGTCATTGAGCTTAAACGTGAAGATATTGGCCAATTCTAAAATTAGGGTTTCATCATTTTTGGTCAAGTCAAAGTCAAGTACGGCCAGTAAATTGAAAATTGAACTTAACGTTGTTATCAACAGGCATCCAGCAGGCTTCCAGCCAAATTTCATCAGATTCCGAGGTACTTACTATTTTTAGTAAGTGCAATTCAGGCAATTTGTCAGCTATTTTGAGATTCGATCATCACACAGCATTGAGTACATCGGTTGCTTGCATGCCAAATTTGAGCAAAATTGGACAACTTACTATTTTTAGCGGTCGGCTTCGGGGCAAATTCGAAGTCGGATGCAGAGATTTTCTTTGCATGTCACGGATATTCCTTCTGGGTTTTCGAGACCTTATGCGATATAACATGCAAGTCAAGATGACCACTTTCAGGATTCAGCCTTCCGAGGCTATTTTTAGGGTTTGCATGTCGAGCTTTTCTTTGCATGTCAGGTGATTCCTGATGGGTTTTTTGAGAGCTTCGCGATGGTGTGACATGCAAACGAAGGATTCTCACTCAGTAAGGAACTTGCTATTTTTATAGGGTGTCGGCGTATACCAATGATCGATTCACGAGTGATCGCGATTGTGAAAGCGAGCAAAGCGAGATCTTTTGATACGCATGCAGTACAAGTTAGGGTTTTCAGCAGAGCCTAAAAATAGGCATCAAAGTCAAAATCTTCGAAAACCGATGTAAACCATCGCGATCAGCGTTCTTCAGGCTGTCTGCTGGTGAAATTTCAGGTCAAACGGACACTTACTATTTTTAGTAAGTCGAATTGGAAACGTGCTAAAAATAGTAAATCAAGTTGCATGCATCAGTGTCAGCCGACAAGGTCACGTGGTGAGGAGCGCCTCATCAAAATTTCACGTCAATCGGAGCTTGGGAGCTATCAGAATCAAGAGCTTACTATTTTTAGTAAGCCACCCTCAGAAACAGGCTATAAATAGCAGGGTTACTAAAGGTGGCAATATCGACAAGTTGATAAAGTCAGGAGGAAGCTGTGTTTAAAATTTCAGGCCATTCCGAGCTTGGGAGGCGCGAATACGGAGAACTTACTATAAATAGCAGGGCACGATGCTGGCGAGGATGATAAAATTTTGTCTAAGTCTGGAGTCTCGTCCAGCAGGCAAGGCAAAATGCGCCCAGATTGATGAAGAGGCATAAAAAATTTCAAGATGCAAGTTCATCCTTCACACAAGGCAAAATGCGCCCAAAGGAGAGAAGTCAAACAGAAAGTCAACGAAATTTCATCCTGTCCAGGGGTCCAAATGCGCCCAAGATGAAAGGGGAAAGGTTGAAAAAGTTTCTAAGTATGAGAAATCCGCCTCAGGGGTCAAAATGCGCCCATCCTGCAAGCAAGGCAAAATGCGCCCAAAGTGAAGGAAAGTCAACAAGGTCAAACATTTTCATCCTTCTCCAAGGCCAAAATGCGCCCAAACTGGGCCATGTCAGGACAAAACGTGGAAGGTGAAGAGTCACCCAAGGATGTTGGAGTGTTCATCCACCAGCAGGGGTGAAATGCGCCCAAGGTTGCAAGGGGGTCAACAAAAAGTCAAAGTTTCTATCCTTCATTACATGCAAAATGCGCCCATCCTTCTCTCTCATCAAAATGCGCCCAAATCATGCAAGTCAGGACAAAAAAACGGAAGTTGAAAAGTCACCTGAAGGTATAAGCAAGTTCGTCCTCCTCCTACAAGGAAATGCGCCCAAGCTTGAAGTGTAAAAGGTAATTAAAAATGGTAAACAAGGCGAAAATGTTACCAAGACATGGTGAAAGATGGTAAAAGGCTAGGCGTCATCCCTCTTCATGTGTAAATGCGCCCAAGGTAAGTATGATATGCGCCAAGGTGGCAAAGGAAAGGTGGTGGGCGTGATTTTTTTTAAATTCCCTCTTAAGGTGTGATGTGCGCCCAAGGTTATAAGTGTTAGAAAATATTTGAAGGCATTGAGGGAGTTATAAGGCGTGGAAAATATTTCAAAGTGTAAGGTGTGAAGTGTGCGCCTAGAGCAAGGGAGTTATAAGGTGTTGGAAAATTTTTCAAAGGCATTTCAAGGCGTTGAAGAATAAAATGAAGTATGCTAAGCGCTCAGGGGAGGAAATAAAATATTTTCTAAGTGTTGAAAATTGGCCTAGGCGTTGGTTTTTTTTAAATGAATATTTTTCAAGTGTGAAGTGACGGGATAAAGATAAAATGAAGTAAGGCGTGCTTGATGAATATAAAATTTTCTAAGTGAAAGTTCCTCTCCACTGGCAATCAACAAAATATTTTCTAAGGCAAATTTTTCAAAAAAATGCAAAGATGAGTTTAAAATATTTCCTAAGGCAAATTTATTTTCCTTGGAAAATACGCCTAGAGCTTCAAGTTGATGAAAAATTCCTCAGAACACGAGCAACTCTTCTCAGTGATAAATCCAGAGACAATGATACTTCAAGTTCTTCAAATTTTTCAAGAAGTCGGAGCAACACAGAGTGATCACGGGCGAAGAACGAGTTTAAATGATGAAAATGATATTTTCCTAAGGTTCAAAATTGATAAATTAAATGAACCCGTTCGTTGGGTACCCATGAATTCGAGACATTCTGACGAAAATTTGCTTCTGGGTACTGAATGTTCGTGATGATGAATGGATTTCTAAATCTTTCAAGCTTCGCCGACACTTTTTCAGTGAAGAATTTAATCAGTGCTAGAATGATGAATTTTTCTAAGGGAGAATTTTAAATTTTCTTAGGCAAATTCAAATAAATGAGTTTTCAGAGTGAACTTTCTTCGAACGATGAACACGAAGGGAATTGCCTAGATGATTGTGATTAAATTCTTCGAAGATGAATTTTCCAGAGTAGATGATGGAGTTAAAAATTTGAATTCAAGTAACGGAGCTCCGGCTGGTGAGTAAAATATGATGAAGTTAAATTAAATTTTTCGAAGAGGAATTCAAAACGCCAGTCAAAGTCAAGTTTCCAGAAGAATAATATTCCCGACGACTGGAGACAAGTGTCAGAAAAGCCAGAGAGGGAAAAGTTCGAATTCTTGAAGTGGAGTAGTGGAGTTTAATGGCACTGGCTAAAAATAACGTCTTCTAGAATTTGAATTTTAGCTATAAAATGGAGAGGTTTTTCATTTGTTTTCACAACTGGAGAAGTCGAACTTGCTCTGAGAGTGAAGTATTGCAGCGAACTGTTGCTTGGAGAATTTAAAATTCGATTTTTGCTGAAGAGGTGCGCCATTGCTGAAGTAGAAGAAGGTACGCCTTGAGCCACTGAGAAGTATTTTGCTGAAGCTTAGATTGCTGAGAGTTGAAGAAGACGTCTTAAGTGCTTGAGGAGGTACGACTTTGCTAGTGGCTGAAATCTGATTCATTGAGGTAAGTACGCCGATTGCTAAGAATTTGGATTCAAACTTGCTTATCTTAATTGAGCTTAGTAAAGAAAACGCCATTGCTGGAGTAGAATTGAAAGGACGCCTTGTATTGAGTTGAAATGTTGAGAACTCAAAAATACGAAAGTGCTAGTTTGTGGGATTGCTAGTTGATAGTCTGAAGTGCAAAATTAAGAGGTTCGCTATGTGCTGATTGCTGGTTTGAAGTGCAAGGATATAGAAGTTTAAAAATTGCTGATTGCTGGTCATCAAGGTTCACTTAGAAATCTGTTCTAAGTGTTGGAATTCGAATTTATTCAAGAGAGGAGGCTGAGGTTTGCAAACACGAAGGATATTGCAGCTTCTAGAATTCAACTGCAGCCCCTATATCGTGTCTTATTTTATTAAATTTGATTGCTGATGAAAGTTTATTATGTTGCAGATGGCTGAAGCGAGGACAACCGGAAAGGACAATGGTGCCTCCAGACAAGCTACGATCAAGAAGCTGAGCAAGACGTTCATGCCGGAGACAAAGTTCATCTCAAAGTTGGGCAAGCTGACAGACACGAACCTGGGCTCTGTCAACCTGGAAACATTCAAGAATAGGCTGTTCGGGATTGGAAGTCATCGGGCGTCGGTCACTTCGCACAACATCGTCCGAAGTGGGTTATATGCAGCAGCTGGTTTTCCGCCAGCTATTCAGTGTTCGGAGTTGATTATGGAGTGCGCCAACTGTTACGAGAAAGAACACCGGTCGATCACGTCACCAGATGGCCAAGTACTTGCCAATCTTACTCCGGCAGCCATTGGTGAAGCTTTTGGGATCCCGGTGCATAGAAACATGATCTACAAATCCAGGGAGCGAGCGGAGCGTATGTATGCTTCTGCCTTTGAACGATGCATGGACACAATTAACACTCACTGGATGAGCACTCCGAGGCCGTCTCGTACGAAGCTGCCAAAGCAGATCATAGCAGAGGACCTGAAACAAGAATATTGTGATCTCGTCATGTTGCTGAGCAGGGTTGGTGGTTGCCCTCAGTCTTATATTTTTGAGCCGTGGATGTTTTATTACATCAACCTGGTGTTAGAAGGAAAGGATTATGTCAATTGGGCTGAGATGATCAGCGATAACATACATGAGCAGCTCCTGAGTTTGCGGAGGACAAAGACATTTTACATGAGTTCCTATCTCATTTACATGTTGGCACGGATGACGAGGTACAGGGGGATTTCTTACAAGGAACCCATCGGTTGTGGCTCTCACCAATTCAAAATTCATGAGGCGTGTACGCAGTTGCACCTTTCGAGCACAACCCATTACAAACGTGTCAACGATTCATTCACCATGTACATCACGAGGCTGCTTCAGGAGAGGTTACAGTGCAGAATCTCTAGAAATGCCCAGGAGCTAATTGAAAGGTATGGGTGCTGGTTTATTCAATTTCCGAGATTTTCATACATTAGGCTGCAAGGATTTTCTTCATACCCTTATAGGCTGCCTAAGTACCCAACCGATAAAATAATCATGCTAGAGATAGCTAGACAGTTGCTAGCCTTTGACAAAATCCAGAAGAAAAAGAAGAAAGGAGGGATAGAGTTTCCAGTTGTGATGGGCAACTCGGACGAGGTTTGTCCTTCGATACAGGCATGTAGAGAAGCTGAAAGTGAGCTTCAATTCTATCATTTCTCATATCACACAAGTAGACAACACTATGACCCGCACCATAACATCAACTGGGTGTTGTCAGAGGAATTCAAACACAAGGCCACCATTGAGGATTATTGGGCTGATGCAGTTGATGAGATTGAAGTGAGAAAGAGGATGTTCTCTAGATTGCCGATTACTCTGATCAGGGAGTGTGAGGTAGTTCCGGTTCCGGACCAGGTTAATGAGGACATGGATGTTGTTCATCCAGACTATGCAGCCGTTCGGGACACTCCACTTCCGCCTATTGATTGGTCAGAGCCCGAGGTTGCCGACCTTGATACTCTCTCTATCCCGGTTATGACATTCACCAGGGCATGGGTCGATAGGCGAGTGAGCAGATTGAAAGGTAGGTCAATTGCTTTGACCTACAACTTGATGGGAGATCACAGGACGCCCACCACAGGAAGGAAGAAACAGATCACAAGAGGACCAGAGTCCAGAAAGAAAGAAATAGTTCAGCCAGAACCTCCACGAGAAAGAAATAGTTCAGCCCGAGAGCCTCCCGAGTCCTGATAGCGGTACCTTTGGAACCACGTTCTCCAAGCACTCCTGAGAGGAGGTTCCTTGGCCCTGGCGGTCGAGGGTTGCGGTGAATCAGTACGGTATCTGAGGATGATATTACGTACCTCTCCCGCGAGGGAGTCGATTGGCCAGGGCGCCAATGTACCTGTTAGGGTTGATCAGCAGGATCAGCAGGATGATGAGGGGACTATTACTGACCCTCAATTTCAGCAGGAGATAGAGGCGGCCATGAATGATGGCGACGATGATGATATAGTGTCGGGTGACACTCAGCCACTTGAGGACGATGACCCTCGCCAGAATGAGGAAGAAGTGGAGCAGGTTAGAGAAGTCGAGGCACAGGAGCAGCGGCCCTTTGATATACTATATGAGGTGCCCGATTGGCTTAGAGACAGAATGCGAAGGAGCCCGAGCGAGGAGATTGATCCAGCAGTTGAGATGGAAGAGTTTTTAAACCGGATCAGTGCTCCTCCACCGAAGAAGAAAGCAAGAAAGTTTTCGAAGATCTCCACGGATGAGGATGGCTCTCGTACCCTTCACGTTGCTGTCCCACGAGTCGAGTGTGACCGGAATGAAACAGCTCAGGAAAACTATGTGGTCACCACTCGACTTGGGGCCTTCCCTCTTGGTGCCTGAGGATTGTTGAGAGTCGCGATAACTCCCCTTCCTTGCCCATATAGGATAGATTGTTCAAGAAGAAGAGAAATACAAGAAGTTGGCTTGAAACCTGGCGTTAGTTGGATATGTTCAGCGGTTGTCACCGTTCACCGAGGCGGGGATGTACCGATCTATAGAGCCTCCAGCAGATATTCCTAGAGAGTCGATCAGCGGCTTAGTAGAGTTGGGGAAGATGGCACAAGAGGCAGACAAATGGGTCACAGGGGTTCGTACGGAGACAGAGAAATTCATGGAGGACCTATCCTTTGCTTTTCAGCAGGCCTCTTCTATTTTGACACGGATGGACGCGGTGGATCATGCTTGGGGCGATGCCTCTATCTATCAGAGTAAGGTGATCCAGCGTCTTGAGGCGTTGAGGCATGTGCCACTACAGTTGCTGATTGATGGAGGTGTCATTCAAGCGAATGACCGATATGATTTCTCTCGGTGGTATTCTTCGGCTATCACAGGGCGTGGCTTCTTTGATGCAGCACAGGCGGATTCAGCCAGGATTCACAAGGCTATGGCCAATATTATAGATGGAGTTCAGAACACCTTCGAGGCCATCTTTGCTAGGCGGCTGAATCCAGAGGAGATAAGTTTTGATAATTTGAGGGGTTCTTTGGTTCCTTCTTCCGAGATGTTAAGACCTTAGGTACAAGATGACTTTGCAGAAAATCTTTATTCTCACTTTGATCGAGAACCGCGGGGACTCATTGGGCTTGGAAAATCTTGCTCTGAGAGCCACGAGCACTTCGGTCTGATGTTAGAGTTCGAGTTAGATTGTGTTCCACCTATTTCAGTTCAGGAGGTTGAGGCCGTGCTTCGCAGATTTGTGGAGTTGGCAGTCAGAGAGAAGGCAAATGGGAACACACTACTGGACAAGGATCTTCTAGAAGACTGAATGTGGATATTTATTACCTTTACTATTTTTGGGAGTGAGTGGGAATCTTTGGTTCATTTAATCTTACTCCCTATTCGCTGATTTTAGGGTTAGGGCTGAGGTGGCACGATTCTGGCCACTCTATTGATTTAACCCTAGCCGTCCTTTGGGACTTGGCTAGCTATAAAAGGGGGAGTCCCCCTCATTTGTAATTCATTAGAATCAGATTAGAAATCAGAATATTAGAAGATAGATCAGAGCTAGAGATTGTTGAGTAGAGCTAGATAGTGTAGAGCATTTTGCATAATTTGGAGAAGAGAGAAAGTTTTCCCTTTGAAAACTTTTGAAGAGACTGTTGTGTAACACATTTTGTGATAATAGATCTTTTCATTGATGATGGAATTTGTCTTGTCATGAAATGCTAGCAAGGTTTCTTCTTCCTTTCGTATCCAAGTAGATTAAATTCATGCAAGTAGCTTACTTTGGTGTGTGGTGTTTCATTGAGATAGCTTCATTTTATTCCATACCACTAGCGGCTTGTTGATGATAAGTCTGCCTTGCGTGGTCAACTGGACATTATTTTGTGCTTGACTTCGGTTATGGCTTACATACTTATATGCGTTGTTCTGATGGTGTACGTATGTTAAACTGTAACTTGAATACCTTTCGCTATCCCCTTTGAAGATTGCACCGATTTTGCTGAGGCTGTCCGACGGAGGCTAGGTGAAATCTGGTTGAAGTCTATTGAGACGAAGCCCCACATACCTTGCATTTAGAATAGAGTACAAATTTCTTAGGCCCTTTCCCTTTTACTTTCCGCATACTTCTTGTTAGTTTTAGAAAAGGATACACATTGCCAAATCATGCACGTAAGAATCCCCTTCAAATTACATATCAACTGCTAACTGCGAGAAGTCTGAACAACTACGTAAGTCCCCTTGACATACCAGCAATATCACATCAAGCCAAATGAGCCTATTCGCACTAAAGGAACCTTGGAAGAGTTAGCATACCGAACTCAATCTTAGCGCAAGGGCTTCCCTTACAGGCGAGAGAATAGAGTCCGCGGTTAAAATGTTAGTGTGTCTCAAAACCGCCAACGTAACTCTTGTTGCCCCAACATGAGGTGGTCTGTTTAGAAGGGTAAGACGCACCTGCTGACCTTATCGAGGTTCCTCCTTAACCCTTTCATGATCGCTTATAGGAGATTTAAATAAATAAATGATTATAGAGATTAACTACTATCATCATAGAGAATTGATAGACTATACATTCAATTATAAAATATAGACAGACTATGAATATATATATAAACTCAATCTTATTATTATCTTGCATACGACAATTGAATAACGCTGCTGTAGTTTACTAATATTTCTAATCTGATTGATATATCAGAGTTGCAGATTGCTTGGTCTTCTAATAGATGTCCCTAGAACTCTCTTCTCCTATTCGATCTGTATTCAGAAGATATAACTTAAAGAGAAACAAATAGATTAGATCAAATGAATAATTACTAATAAGGATTAATAATCTCTGCAAGCATCATTATTGCATGATCGTATATATATATGAACTTATATCCATTCATATATATTTATACATATGTATATGTAATTATATTAATCTTACTTCCCTTATGGTCTTCATATATCTCTCATTGAACCATCTTCTTCTTCACACATACTTCTTGATATCTACTCAATATTCCAAATGATATTCCATTCCTTATCCCAATCTGCTTATACACTCTTCATGAATAAATCTGCTGATCTATCCAAACTCTTTTCATTCCTTGTTTCCAGTCTGCTATATTATCCAGCTTTCTAATTCCTTTCCATATATTGATTCATATCTGCAAATACATTCCTAAATATGATTCCCTTCTGTTCCTTTACTTAGAAATATATTCCAAATTTCCTTTATTTTTCATTCCATTTTATTCTTCCTTAATATCTCTTTCAATCTGCATATACCTCTATTAGGTCTGCATATATCTCTTTAGATCTGCATATTTTATATTTAGATCTCCACATTACATCTCTGCTGATGTATATGATTTATCTTCCATACTCCACTGCTGCTGCTATCTGAATGTAGATTTATTTATTATTCCTCAATAATTCGATGCTCCTCTTCTTGGAATAAGATCTCCCTTTATATCCCCACGGTGGGGAAAAGACATGACCATTCAAACCCAATCGATGCCTTTATGAGTCTTGATTACCTTCAACAATCATTCTAAAGATAATCGCTGTGGTCAAGGGTAATCGCTGCATTTAATACATGCATAGGCAAATTTAACTTGGGTGATTAAATCTTGACCGCTGCCTTTATTAACCACTGTCCATTAATCTCTACACTTTTTAATATCTGAAAATTACTGTCCTCTGATCTTTTACTAAATGAATCGCTTGGCTGCTCATTTTTATAATTGTGTTTCCTTTTAATATATATATTATTTTATGTTACATATTTTATACTAATATATTTATAAATTGAATTTATTGTAAATATATTAGTTTAAAATATGTTTTAATATTTATAGTATCATATTATAATGATTATAATTATAATAGTATTTAAATTGCTAATATTTATATTTATATTTTTAATATTTATATTGTTATTCATTTTATTTATTCATTTGCATTTCAACGTTTTGGGTTTTTAGTGCTGCTATTTCAGGGACATGACAGTATCCACCCATGCTCTCGCAATACAAGGACAACCATCCTTGAGATTGCAGTTTGGAAACATTTCTAGAAAATTCCTAATATGATTGACTATAGGAATATGCTTTGGAATAACCATTCATGATGTTAAGATATTTTGAATCCAAATGTTAATGATGCTAAGAACTAGAGATTTAACTATTATGATGTTTTAGCTATGATGTATTGCTCTCAATATTATAATATTTTATGTGTTAATTTGAATATAACAATAAAGTTTACATTTGTTATTACTAATATCATTTTTTAGTGATTATTATTGTTTTGTTGTTGAACATTTTGTCATTGATGTCAAAGGACTGTGTTGTGAATTAATCGGGACGTGGAGCTGCAAGGTTGTATCACTGCTTTTTGAAGGATGCTTGTGTGTTGACAGGGGTTGATAGGCAAGCAGGCACCTCATTTCAGCATCTAAATGCCATCGTTTATCATTCAATATGTTTGACTTCTCCACTGTGGCAGTTGTGCCATGTCATCACTGAAATGTCAAAAGTCTATTGTGAGCATCGACCAATTTTTTGCTGGTTTATGTTTAAAGAGTTGGGTGTATTTAGAGGATGTTGGGTGGTTGGGTGCATTAGTTTCTCTAACGTGATTATGAGGCGAATCTCCTTGTAACACCTAGCAATTTGGTGGTCGACGGCTCAATTATCCCTAACATCTCTAATGTTAGCAACAGTTACAGTCTGTTGAATGCGATGTGGGGTGGCTTATGAATTCATGGTTCTCTGTCTTATAGCAACGACTTTAGTCAAATAAATGGTTTTAAGTTTGTCGTGTGATTCTGTATGGAGCTATGGCTTTAGTATCTTCCACAAATTCCTTGTAGTGGACGGCCCATGGATTTTATTCTTCATAAAGTCGTGAAGAGTGTCTATGTTCGCATGAATTAAATCTGTCGTTGTATTCATTATGTAACGAATGCTCCTGTTCTCAGTCACATCATGTGAAATCATGGGTATTAAAACGCCATCGCTATTATTCTTTTGGTGCGGACTACACCATCGCTATTATTCTTTTGGTGCGGACTATGTATGGTGTTAGCTATGTGAGCATATTTGTGCATTCTTTTTATTGGCAATTTCTATGAAATCTTCAGTGAATCATTTTTATGTATGGAAGTTGTGGTAGTGCAAGGTGAAGGTCTTCGTGGCATGGCAGATATACAAGAAGCTCAAATTTAATATTTAAGTTCTACGAACCTGTATGAAGCAAGTATGAGCTGGACACGAATTCCTGGTAGCAGTGATGAAAAAATTATTTAAGCATATATTTCAACCCTCTTCTTGTTAAGTCGGCCATTTAATAATTTTGTCTCAATGTTTGAAGAGTGCGACGAATATTTTGGACAGAATAATGTGGATGAAATCGTGGTTGTCTTCTAACAGTGCAGCTTGAAAGAAATGTGGGTCAAATGGAATGTTATAGGGAGGTCGTCGCATGTTTTATAGCTTCCATTTACATTGCCATAATCAAAAAGTGAGGTGGAAAGGAATATAGCGGGAATTTTTTTTAACCTGAAGCAATTGCGCCCTTTAACCCAGGCAAATCGAAAATATTTTGGGTCACTAAAGTCTGAAAATTGTGGTATGTACCATGTATTTTCAAGATTCAAGATAGAGGCATTCTATATTAATATTCAATCTTATTTCTAAAGGTTGTGTATACTCAAAGGTTGTTGGAGGGAGTCGGGTGATTGGAAACTCAAAGATTTTTGTGTTATCTGATCACCGAAATTGTACAGAGCAGGCTGTTGAACTTTTAGAAAAATCCCAGACCCTTGAGATGCTAGAGCAAAATCAGTGTCTTGCAAAAGAAGATCTCTATGGAGGTTGAAAAATGTGACACACCTAGTCCAATCGCACACAACTTAACAATACACTAGCCAATGACAACCACAGTTAAGATGAATTTCCAGAACAAATTTAATTCCAAAACTTAGATCTTTGATCTTGCAGATATAACACTAGGATCAATCTTTCAACTGTAACAATTAGCTATCTTCCAAAACTAGAAGTCATTGAAATTAATTGTGCACTTGTGAGAAATCTACGAACAACAAAGATGATATGATGCTAAAATGCTAGGGATAACTTTGGCAATTAGACGCAGAGCATCAGATGTAAATCAATAGTTTCACCAGTCTAACCACATTTGATCCAATCAGTAGCATTCAACTCAGTTCATTGGCGTCATATTCAGAATAAGTAATACCATTAGATTACTCTTAATTGTTGTAATGTCGATCTGTCTGTAGGTCGTATTCTTCTTCTTCACTCGCTATGATGTCTTCTCTTTCCTTACCGCGGGTGTCTTAATATGGTGTGACGCCAAAGGACACATCCCTTGATCGGTTTCTTCTTTCTTCCCACACGTCCCTTCATACACGATTAGTGGTTGTTTTATGAGCAAACTAATACTTCTGTTATCCTCCACAGTTTGGACTGCGTGCTTTATTATCTATTGATCTCCTTATTCTCCAATCGCATAGAGACCTTGCTGTTAATCGATCCTTGCTTAATCTGTCACTATAGCATCCAAGTTATGTTGGAATCAAGGAACGCTGAGAGGGGGGGTGAATCAGTGTTCTGCAATTTTTAACTTTGTTAATCTGGTCTTTAAAGTACTGATAACATTCAACCAAAAGAAAGATGCATGAACATAAGACAAACAACCACAACACCATAACACAAGGATTATTACGTGGAAACCCTGTTAGGGGAAAAACCACAGTGGAGGTCAATCCACAAGATTATATGAGTATACTCAAAATGAAAGTTTACAAAATGGGAATGCACTTGCATTCAAGCACACTGCCTAGAGCTCACTGCTCAAAAACAGAAAGGCTCAATGCCTTACAAAAGATCTGGATTACGTCCAGAGATTTGAACTGATAAAGTAGCATCTACAAATGCCTGATTACAATTCCGATTAGGCTCATCAATCGATTTCTTGACCTTTTGTCTGATTCTGCTCTTCTGTTCTATTCTGCTCTAACTCATCACAAAATCCTTATTGCACAAGTGAAACTGTGCATAATCGCTCTACAATCCTTTTGACATTCGCAACACACATCAGCATACATCGAACATACATCAAAATGATATAATAGATCACTTATATATATCCGCTACTAAGGATTTAATCGCTTCATGTCGGCTTCAACAAAATAGAAAATATTTACAAACTATCGACTCAAATCATAATTAATTTTCAATGCTCATCCACCAAAGTCGGCCAAAACATAGTGAGGACCCAAAACAAAATGCTCGAACACAAAAACACTTAAACAATTACTCCTCGAATATCCGCAATGGCTATATTCAGTTAGTCAGCCTTCTTGCACTGATAAATAGGAAATTAAACAACCGGATCTTCTAACTTGCACATGGATCGATACAAGGCACTAAGATTCACAGAAAACGTAGATCATATACCAAACAACCTTCCCTGAGAACCACAACTCAAAAAGATAACAGAAAAATTGTGTATGAATCGATAAACACAAATCTGTCGGATGCTCTGTTTTAGCTTGACTGTCTTCAAACTGTCTGTCGGTATGATCAAATGATGGCATAAGAATCGAATCATAGACAAGGGTTGCCATCAATGACAAGACCAGAAAACATTTGTAGTGTCTCTTGCCAACAAGTTAGTTAGGAGAATGTTCTATACTATGTAAATAACGCTTACTCTATCTTAATGCATATATATATTCATTAAAATATAAATATATTAAATATATACTTATCTTTGTGATGGGGACATCACAAAAAAGCCAAAGAGTTTAGTCAGTCAAATAGCAAAAGAGATTATTATTCAGTGAATAAATCAGATAAGGTCACTTTTCATCCTTAGCAAGAAGGCGTCCCTTTTGGAAGGTAGTTCCAGGTTGCAAGTTCATTGATGTAGAGCTCAAATTGAGGTAATGGTCAGATTGAGGTAATGATCAGATTGGGGTAGTGTTCAGATTATGATAGTGCTCAGTTTGAAGAGATATGAATTTTGGAAGTATGCATTTTGTATCATTAATCAGAGTTGTAGTGTTTTGATAATCTTCAGTGAGTTGGTGCTTCAACTGTTCGAAGTTGGTGCTTCAACGAAGTTGGTGCTTCCAGTGAGTTGGTGCTCACTTTTGTAATTTGGAGATTGTAGTCTCCTAGGTTGGTGCCCATTTGACGTTAATGAAAGCAATTGTTCTATCATGGTTTGTTACCCAAAAGTGTTTTCCACGTGAAATTGGTGTTCTCCTTGTTGATGTTTGCTCTTACTGTTTTCATCGTGATTCTTATGGTTATAAGTTTTTAAGTTTTTAAAATATTGATTCACCCCCCCTCTCAGTATTTTTTGTGTGCTCTTCAATTGGTATCAGAGCCAAGTTCCTTCGGAAAGAGAAGGCAAAGCTTCGGACACATAGGAGACATTTTGAGAGTCTTAAGATGCAAGAAGAAGAAAGTGTTGCTACATATCTACTTTGTGTAGATGAAATTGTTAACACAATCAAAGGCCTAGGAGAAAAGATTGATGAATTCACCGTTGTTCAGAAGATATTGAGATCCCTTCCTTTAAGTTTTGATGCAAAGGTTTCAGCTATTGAGGAGACGAAGGAACTTGATAAGTTGATAGTAGATGAGTTACATGGTATTCTTACACTTATGAGATGAGGACGATACCTGATCAATCATCCAAAAAGGAGGCTTCCTTTAAAGTTTCAAAAAAGGGAAAAGACAAGGAGCTTGCAACTAGTGACAATTCAAATGAAGATTAAGATACTGAAGAAGCTCACTTCATGAGGAAGTTGAAGAAGGGTTCAGGAAAATACAAAGGCAAGTTGCCTTTCAAATGCTTCAACTACGGAAAGGTGTGACACTTTGCATCTAAATCTCCTTATGCTAAGAATGAGGATAGCGATAGTGAAAAGAAATCAAAACATTTCAAAAAGGGGTATCAAGGTAAGAAGAAGTTTAAGAAATCTACAAAAAGTTTTTATTCAAAATTGCAATAGCTCAACAAAAGATAGTGATGAAGTGTCTTCAGTAGAAGAAATTTTATTCATGGTTGAAGAAAAAAATATGCCTGAAATTGAAGATGAAGATATAGAAGATGAGCAATATGATGAAGAAGGAGAAGTAGATTTTGAAGCAGAACTTGTTAGTGCACTAAGTGAAATTAGTAAACTCAGAAAAAGAAATAAGAAGTTGAAATTACAACAAGAAGAAGACAATGAATCAAAGGTCAAGATATCTCAAGATCTTGAAGAAGCTGAAACAAAGATTGTTAATCTAAAAGTTCGGATTGAAGAAGCTAGAAAAATAGAAGAAGAAATCAGAAATCAGCTTAAGCTAAAGGAAAAAAATTGTGAGAGACTTGAAGCTGAAATAGTTTATCTTAGAAAATTAGACAAATCAATGTTACAGCTGAATCATGAGATGAAAAATCAAAAAAGTTCTATGTCATTGGAAAAGATCATTAGCTCACAAAAAACTTCTACTAATAAAGGTGGGCTTGGATATGAAGAAGGTCAAAGTTCCAAAGCTACTGAAACTTCTGTGCTAGCAAGAGAAGAAAAGCAAAAGAGCAACTTTGATAGCAAAAAAAGTTCACAATCAAAAATCAGAAACAGCACTTTTAGAAGACCTCCTATTTCAAGGCAACCTCACATGACCAAGTTTAACAATTCTTTCTTTTATGGGTATTGTTTATCATACAATCGTTTTGGTCACAAGGCAACAAACTATAGAGTTTATGCAAGAAATGATTTCAGATATGTGAATAGAAATCAACGATTCTTGAATAGGAACTCTTTTGCTCCTTTGATGAATTACAATATTATATGTTACAAATGCAATAACTTTGGTCATACTGCAAAAACTTGTAGAAGCAATTTTCCAAAATCTTCCAAGCAAAGCAAAAAGAAAGAGCAATAGGTGGCTGAAAAAGAAGTTGATAAGAAGGTTTGGAGGAAGAAGAATGAGGTAGAAAAAGTTGAACCAATGATTGTGCAAATATCTCTACATGCACAAAATGAGAGTGATCAATGGTACATTGATAGTGGTTGTTCCAAACATATGACAAGAGACAAATGCAATTTTCTCATATTGAAGAAAATGAATGCTGGTACAGTAAGGTTTGGAGACAATGCATGTGCAAAAATTTCAAGTAAAGGCACTCTTATGTTGAATGACGGAAGAACAAAGGTAGAGAATGTTTTGTATTTTCAAGGTCTAAAACATAATTTACTAAGTGTGAGTGAAATGTGTGACCAAGGGCACACTCTTGTTTTCAACTTTGATGGTTGTGAAATTAGTAAGGATGGTAGACATATTACTGAAGCTAGTAGAGCTGCTAACAATCTTTATATTCTTGATGACATCAAAAGTGAGAAATGTTGTTTTAGTCGGGAAGATGAAGGATGGTTATGGCACAGAAGGATGGGACACTTAAATTTTGATAATCTTGTTAAGATCAGCAAAAAGGAAACGCTTGAATATTTGCAGGAGAAGTTGGGAGTAATTTCACTCCATCTTTGACTAGATGTTTACACTTAAGGGAAGCTTTCCTTGTCATATTTTATCAGCCTCGTTTCAGTTATGCAAGTCGTTTCAGTTATGCAGGTTGTTTCAGTTATGCAAGTTGTTCAATTTTCCATTGATGTCAAAGGGGGAGTAGTGAGTCAGGGGGAGCAATAATGGTTTTGGTTTCAAAAGGTGTTGCCATCAATGACAAAGGGGGAGATTGTTGAATGTTTTGTCATTGATGTCAAAGGACTGTGTTGTGAGTTAATCTAGACATGGGGCTGCAAGGTTGTATCAATGCTTTTTGAAGGATGCTTGTGTGTTGAGAGGGGCCAATAGGCAAGGAAGCACCTCATTTCAGCATCTAAATGCCATCGTTTATCATTCAATATGTTTGGCTTCTCCACTGTGGTAGCTATGCCATGTCATCATTGAAATGTCAAAATTCTATTGTGAGCATCGACCAATTTTTTGGTGGTTTATGTTTAAAGAGTTGGGTGTATTTAGAGGATGTTGGGCGGATGGGTGCATTAGTTTCTTTGACGTGATTTTGAGGTGAATCTCCTTGTAACGCCTAGCAATTTGGTGGTCGACAGCTCAATTATCCCTAACATTTCTAATGTTAACAACGATTACAGTTTGTTGAATGCAATGTGGGGCGGCTTATGAATTTGTGGTTCTCTTTGTCTTATAGCGATGACTTTAGTCAAACAAATGGTTTTAAGTTTGTCGTGTGATTGTGTATGGAGCTATGGCTTTAGTATCTTCTGCCAATTCCCTGTAGCAGACGGCCCATGGATTTTATTCTTCATAAAGTTGTGAAGAGTGTATGTTTGCATGAATTAAATTTGTTGTCGTATTCATTATGTAACAGTTGCTCCTATTCTTAGTCGCATCGTGTGAAGTCGTGGGTATTAAAACGCCATCGCCATTATTCTTTTGGTGCGGACTATGTATGGTGTTAGCTGTGTAAGCATATTCGTGCATTCTTTTTATTGTTTGTTTCTGTAAAATCTTCAATGAATCATTTTTATGTGTGGAAGTCGTGGTAGTGCAATGTGAAGGCCTTCGTGGCATGGTGGATATACAGAAAGCTCAAATTTACTATTGAAGTTCTACGAACCTATATGAAGCAAGTATGAGCTGGACATGAATTCCCAGTAGCAGTGATGAAACAATTATTTAAGCATATATTTCGACCCTCTTCTTGTTAAGTCGGTCGGTTAATAATATTGTCTCAATGTTTGAAGAGTGCGACGAATATTTTGGACAGAATAATGTGGATGAAATCGTGCTTGTCTTCTAAGTTCTAACAGCGTAGCTTGATAGAAACGTGGGTCAAATGGAATGTTATAGGGAGGTCGTCGCATGTTTTATAGCTTCCATTTACATTGCCACAATCAAAAAGTGAGGCGGAAAGGAATATAGCAGGAATTTTTTTAACCTGAAGCAGTCGCGTCCTTTAACCCAAGCAAATCAAAAATATTTTGGTTCACTAAAGTCTGAAAATCGTGGTATGTACCGTGTATGTTCAAGATTCTGGATAGAGCTATGTTCCACCAAGTTCTTGGTATGGGGTACGGGGGGACGGTGGGACGACGGGACGTGTTTTGAGGACAGCATTTTTTTAGGGGATTTTTGGGGACGGGGGGACAGCTATATATATATAGGGAAATTTCAGATATTCATATGAGTAATGATAATCATAACAATGAACATTGATAAAGGTGCAAATGTAATCACCAATCATATTGGCATATACATTTTAGAGTTGAACAAATTAATACTACAACTACTTAATTGCTTCCATAATTCATGTCAAACAATTAATGTGCATATGATATAAAATTTTAAAAATAAAATGCCCAAAGGCTACAAGTTTGCACTACAAATGTCAAAACGACAAAGTCACAAATATCCAAACCATAGTAATAAAAAGTATGATGGCTGCCTCTACTTGACATTTGCCAACATTGCATCAAAATCAGACTCAGAGTCTAAGTCGCTGCCAATTTTTCTCTTGCTCACTTGCCTCTTAGCTGCAATTTTTTTTGGAATGTAAAAATTAACTCAAATGGCTTTGAAAGCAAGTTTTATGTTTCATTTTAGGCTTGGGAGGGTGTGGGGTCCACTTAGAAACAATAAAAAAATAAGCATTTTTAATTTCAAAGTTTTTTTTCTTTGTAAAAACTTGCTGGGAAAAAGGGGACGGCTGGCTGTCCCCGGGACGGTTAGGAGACACCTGGGCGTCCCCTAACTGTCCAGGGGACAGCGGCCGTCCCCGAGACGTCCCCGCCAATCAGGGACGATTCAAAAAAAAGGGGACTTTTTGGGGACGGCTGCCAGCCGTCCCCTAGGCGTCCCCCGTCCCCGGATATGGGTACGGGGGGCAAAAGGGTAGGGGACGCGTCCCCGTGTTTCCTTGGGATAGAAGCATTCTATATTAATATTCAATCTTATTTCTAAAGGTTGTGTATATTCAAAGGTTGTTGGAGGGATTCGAGTGTTTGGAAACTCAAAGATTTCTATGCAATTTGATCACCGAAACTGTACAAAGCAGCTGTTGATCTTTCAGAAAAATCCTAGACCCTTGAGATGCTAGAGGAAAAAGAGTGTCTTGCAAAAGAAGATCTCTATGGGGATTGAAAAAGACAAAGAGATTAGTCGGTCAAATAACAAAAGAGATTATTATTCAGTAAATAAATCAGATAAGGAGGTCACTTTTCGTCCTTAGCAAGAAGGAACCCCTTTTGGAAGCAATTCCAGGTTGCAAGATCATTGATGTAGAGCTCAGTTTGAGGTAATGATTAGATTGGGGTAGTGTTCATATTATGATAGTGCTCAGTCTAAAGAGATGTGTTTTGGAAGTATGCATTTTGTGTCAAGAATTAGAGTTGTAGTGTTGTGATAATCTTCAGTGAGTTGGTGCTCACACTCATCCCCGCCATCCCCCCACCGCCGCCGAGACTTGGGAAACTTCGAGGAAAGCGGGACGCCTAGACGTCTCTAAGACATCTCAAGGACTCCCAACCGTCCCTCGAGTGTCTCGAAGACGCCCAGGCGTCCCCCACGCTGGAACGTCGAAAAAGGCATTTTTTTTTAAATTTCTTTTGATTTTATTGAAATTTGAGCCTGGGGCCAAACCCATCTAAAAGCCTCTAAACTAAATAAAACACTCTCATTGTTCATTTTTTTGCTCACATATGCCATTTGATGTTTTGCAACAGCTAGGTGAAGAAGAGGAAAACCAGTGAGTGAAAGAGTTAGAGGCCTCCCTTCACTACATTTTTGCATTTTGTACTTATTTTGATATCAATGTATCATGCTACTCATTGTAATCATCTTTATGATATGATATTATGATGTGACATGTCATATTATCGATATTCATATAATAGAAATCTCAAATTCAACAATTTCATTTGTCAAATTTTAATATTTTATTTACTTTTAGTCTTTTAGTAATAGTATTCAAGTATTTAAAATGTTAGTATTTGCAATTTTACTAATTTGCCAAAGTTTAATTTGAAATGTTATTCTTAAACATTTTTTTTTAACTAGTTATTCAAGTACCATATGTATATCAGCACCACCCCCCCGCCGTCCCCAAACTTAGACCCTCTGTCCCCCCGTCCCTGTCAGGAAACTCCATGGAACACTGGTATTAACCTTTTTGGTTGTCAAGTTGAGGTAAGTATACTAACGACTACTCTCCAAGGACATCATTGTACTATAGAGTTAGATATAACCAAGACAATTGTCACTAGCTATAGAGTTTTCAATTCCTAATTATATCAAAGTATCGCCACAAAAGCTAATTACATCACAAGGAGTGATGTCTAAGAAATACAAATCTACAAGATTGATTTGGGATCTTGGTAACTTCAGGAGCATATTAGCTTGTGATTACTTGAGGACAAGCAATCTTGGGAAAGGTGGACCGTAATGTCGTGTTTAATTCCTAATTGTCTGTAGCCTATGCTTCAAAAGAAATAAATAAAGATGATTAATATTACACCAAACTGGCATTAAATATGGAATAAGCTTTTAAGAATGGTCAGCCAGCATATGAAAGTTTGTGTCCCTTAAGCAAGATAAGGTATATAAGGAAGGTAGATCTAGAAGGAAAGGTAAGGGTGAGGAATTATTAGGACTGATTACAAGTAATAGACAGCAGCACTAACAAATTGACTTATTTAAAATTAAATTAGTATTCTCCAAGTGCAGCGATGAAGAGTTGTAACTATTGAGGTGAAGAGGTGCGACTCCCTCAAACTTGAGATAAAAAGGGAGAGTATTTCATTTGAGAAGAAATCATCAATGGGGAATAAATCTATCAATCAATTTGGAAATAAAGTATTATTCTCAAAAGGCAGCCATGAAGGGTGGTGACTCATTTATTATGAAGGGAGGTGACTCATTTATTGTGAAGAGTGGTGACTCCTTCAAGGAATGGATATAAAGGGTAAATCAGTTCCTTGGCATTCAAGAAGCAATCATCCCTCATCTATCAAGTGGATGATAAAGTGAATGAAATTGGAAAAAGGAAAATAAGAAATTGAAACATAAGATATATGTTAGAGATAAGTATTGTTTCAACAAGAATATTATTGGGAAGTAAGTTGAGAATGTAAATTAAGAATAACTTAACGAAAAGTACCTTGGTGCCTAATGAGATAACTTAACGTTGTTTTAGAAGGCTGGATAAGGTAAAATAGTTTCTTTTTAAGCAGGACGCCCCTTTGAGGATTATTTGTTAATGTTTTAAAGTATAAAGCAAAAATATTAAAAGGTTTTTGGAGGGAAAGGGATTCAAATTGGAGGTTGCCCTAATTTCTCCCTCCACTCCTATTTAATCTGCTTTTTGGCTCTCATTTGGTTATGACGGATTTGACAACCTAAGGATACTCTGTTGGATTGTTTCCAATTTATCGTTGCAGCTGGTTGAGGACGGAAACCCTCATCTTTAGCCCTGGTTTCGGTGGTGAGAGATCCACCCTAGCTGGAGGGAGTGATTCTACATCAGGAATCACCATTGCTTTCAAGAGTTTGGTCATTCTTGGGATTCTAATATGTTTTGCTGATTTTATGATTTCTTTAAGCATGCTACAGTGCCGTGCTACAGTACTTCTGTTACAGTGCCGTGCTACAGTATGCTGCTACAGTGTTAGGGCTTCTTTATTGGCAACATTTATTTGATATCTCTAAGCTTTGGCACATATATCCTGGAAACATCCTATCGCCTAAGTCTGAGGCAGTTTAGGAGGACGCTGATGCAGTTAGGGCTGGGACGTGAGGTCTGCACAAGCACGGGTCTAATTATGGAGACATTGCCTATCTTTGGGGTTGCAAACTGAAAACTCGGACATTCTGAAGCTACCATTCACATGGTCCTTTTTTCTGGGCACAAGGAGTAACCAGTGCATGGGTGTTGGTATTGCTGATATCTACCTTCTTCCTAACTCTGAGATCTTTATTGCTGGGTGTCCTCGTTTACCTTAAGGGTCGACTTGCTGGTCTCATATAACAACCTAGTATTTATTTCTGTATGTTATGTCTGCTGATTGCATGCATAATTTCTGAGTGTCATTGCTGTCATGAAGCTCCAGGTTTGAACTATGACATTGTATGAGCTGTTCAATATTGTGCAGGTTCATATTATTATTTGTATGAAATCTGTTTACTTCTGTAACTCATTTCTGAGTACAGATTCACGTAATCTGCCCATTGTTTAGCTCTGTCTATGTCTTTTTAAGACAGCAATTTATCTTGCATGAATCCTTTATATATAAGCCAGTCAAATTTGTAAGAAAGGAAGACATTGAATTGATTATCAGTCCTGAATATGCAATTACATTTCAAAGACGAATATAATTTATGCATTGTGTTGATTGGAGTTTGATGAAATGAAACTCAGAAGCTGTTTGCTAAATCAGTATTAGCGTCCCTTTCAAATACTTTCATATTTCATGCAATGTTATGAGACAAGTACGATAAAACGGACCACAGACCAAACAAAAAACATTGAGCCAAAAGTCACAAGTCAAAACTCAGAACAGGGTTGGCCATTACATATACATAGGGTGTGTGATGAATTTAATGTCATAAGTCTACGAGAGATCAGCAAAGTATTGGGCATACAATGGTTACATTCTATTAGAGAGTTCACTACGGAGTTAAACTTCAAGGGGTAAAAGGTATTACTTTGAGGCATTGAAGATAAAGCTAAAAGGATGGACCAAGTAGCTTGGACTGCACATCGAATAAAGACAATCATGGCTTCATCCATAAGTGAGACACTTAATCATAGTAATATTTGGTCTACTTTGGATAAACATAGTAGGGTGTTCAATGTTGTACCTCCAAGATTGCCACCGAGCAGAGGGTTTTATCAAGAGATAGGTAAGAAACATGTTGGAGATATCTTTCCTCTTATAAGAAGTAAGAATTGGCACCATGAAAATAATTCAAGAAGGTATTTGTAATATTAGAGTAGCACAGCAGATGCACGGTGGAATAACTTCAAAATCAGATATCTTGCAAACGATTACAAATAAGACATAATAGCAGAGAGTAACGATAACATATTATAGTTATGTTGTGAAGGAAACATATCAGGGGTTTCTGCCATCATAATTTCTAGCTTTCGGACTGTTGTTATCATCATTTCCAGCTACTACAATTCACCATTTGCAGCCATACAAGTTTTTTCAGTAATAAGGTTGGGGATTTTTAAGCTTTCAAGAGTAAGTTGCTATTTGTTGAAGGATTTTGAGTCATTGTTTGGTAATTTCCATCCTCCATATTACTGATATTGCTGAATTTTGCAGACGATTTTCAGTATTTTGCTGTACCATTTTCATATTGCTGATTTTCAGGGTTTTGGGCTTTGGACTGATGTTATCAATAATCTATAGCCACAAGGTTGCAGATTTTAAGAGTATAGTTGTACGGTTTATTGAAATTTAAGGAAATTATTATGATGCTAAATTGGAGGTTTCAGATTCTTCAATTCATAATGATAACATAGTGGCACAATGAAAACATGGTGGGAAGTTCATAATGCAGCCCTTGGCCTTGCAAAAGATTGAGGATATCCTCAAGCCTCAGTGAGAATGCATCGGTTGCCATCAAAACAAAGAGGAAGACATTGAGAGTTGATTGCATTCCTTGCCTAATCCTGGTTAGATGAGGGAAGGTACAATCACGGAGCTCATCATGGACCTCCCCAAAGTTTGCATTCTTATTGTTGTGAATAAACTAACTAATTATGCGCACTTCATTGTCACTTTCCTTCAAGTAGCCATATTACTTTTCAAAGAAGTCATTAAATTACATAGATTGCCCAACAACATTGTGAGCAATAGGGAAAGTAGATTCCTTAGTGTTTGGTTGCAGGAAGTGTACCATTTCTAGAGAGGCGAATCAGTTTGGACAAGGGTGACCAGCATTTGGCAACATTTTTGACAAGTTTTGAGGAAGGGGGCAATCAGCATTCTAGACATTATTTCAACATTTGTGGGCAGCGATCTGCTTTTTAACATCTATATCGGTGACTTTGTGGGACAGTTCAGCATTAAGGAACATCATTTTGGCTAAGTTGCTGGTTTGGGAACAGGTTCAGATACATGTATGGGTACAGTGGTACGGCAATTTTTTTTCCCTTGGGTACAGGTACGGGAATATATATATATATATAAGAACAATGATGCTCATAATTGCCAATAAATAGAATACAACATAATTTTGACATAGTAACTTATAACAGTTCAATTAATAATCACTTCACAAGTACAGTAATTCATTCTCCTTAAAAAATATAATAGACAAATAAAAACTCAAAGAAACCTACATGCCTTACTAGTTTTTTGGTCAATATTGATCATGACTCAGTGAAAAGTAGAATATTGCACTCAATGCAACATAATCAACAAACAAAATAGTCAATGTAAGTGGTACAGAAGTTAATGCTGTCTATGTAGCAGAGATCTTTGGTCAACATAGTCAATATAGTAGAGCTCTTTGGTCAACACTGTCAGATAACCACACTTAAGAAGAGTCAATCAAACAAGGGTCAATGCAGGTGTAGAGGGTCAATGCAGGTGTAGAGGGTCAATGTTGAAGATCTGGTGTGTTGATTCACAAATGATGTCAAATTTACAATCTAGCACAAACATTGTCTTTTGCCCCCTCCTACGATAGTGCTGGTCAAATGAGATAGTAAATGATGTAATGATGTATTCATGAGGATCAATTAATGCTATCTACGCATGTTCAATTGGAAACAATAGCCCTAAAAAAATTTTAAACACCGGTTGTAAGTTCCTGGTTTGCCAAGATAATATCAAATTTGTATTGGAATTCATTAGAAAACAATATCATATTTAGTAATTGATGGTGTCATACTCCTTTCATAGACCAATTTTGTAACTGTTGTTGTTTTTCTCTTCTTAGAATGTGGGGCCCCTATTGGGTATGCTCAGGGTACTGCCTGAGTGCCTGGATTCTTTGTGGGTCCTTCACAGAAGAATCCACAAAGAACCCAAGTGCCCAAGCCATACCCTAGCGGTACGCAAGGATGAACCCAAACCATACCCACACGTGTACCCAGGTCAAATATGAAGGACCCAGTAACTTAGCATTTTGGCAATCCAGGGAAGTGATCAGCATTTTTATATCATTTTCAGCCTCTTATTGTGAGCGATCTTCCCTTTGGACAACCTTTCCTACCTTGTCATAGTCATCTAGGTGGTTGTACCAGCATTTTGAAGGGTTATATCAGTCATATAAGGTGTTGTACCATATTAGAGCATTATATCAGACATTTATAGTGTTGTACATGACTTTGGGAGTATTGGAAAATCATTTGGAGTTCCCTACCAGCAGCCATATTGCATAAATCACATCACTTGATCACTTGTGAGTTGATTTGGGAAAGTAGTAATTTTTAAACTTGTTTCCAGCTTGTATATCAGCATTGTAATCATTTTTCCAGACTAAAATTAAATAAAAATCAGCATTGTTGCTACTATCATAATGATTGCAAATCAGATCTGAGTGTAAATTAGGGTTATTTAAGGATTTTTGTGAAGTTTACAGCTTGGTAGTTGTAATCAGTACTTATATTACAAGTTCAATTGTTGTTCCAATTGTGTTTGTTTTCAAAAAAAAACCAAAAAATCATAGAATAGCAAAAAATTATAAAAATGGGACATTCCAAATTCTATGAAAAGCATATCAAGCCTATTATCACAAAAAGTGGAACACAATGAAACCCATCTTCATATGGCTGCCTATGCTCTTAATCCCATGTGATATGCACCTAAACTTGGCCGAGTTCTTACTTTTGAGGATAAAGAGGTAATGGTGGGGTTTATGAAGGCCCTTAGTAAGATGTATAGTGCTAAGAAGGAAAACCATACTTCGAGAGCAATGGCTTCAACTTTTGATCTTCAAGGTCCTACATTTAATAAACGAGAGGCTAGGAGAGATTGGACCACTATTGCACAAAACAACCCTATTGGATGGTGGAAATTTCATGGGAAGAACACACCACAATTGAAGCAACTTGCCATTCATCTACTCTCACAAATTGTTAGTTCGTCTATTGCAAAGAGGAACTGGTCCACCTATGGCTTCATCCACTCGATCAAGAGGAACAAGCTTACATCTAAACAAGCAAAGAAGCTAATTGCAGTTCATAATGTCTTGAGACTTCAAGATCAGCAGACTACTAAGTATCGACAAACTCCAATAGCACATTGGGATGTTGGTCCTAAAGATGTTAGGCAATTGATGAGGAGGAGGTGCTACCAGATTGATCAAGCTTCCATCGGATGAACCACAGTTTCAACTAGAGAGTGACACAAATAGCTCTTTTGATATTGACAGCCTAGATGACTCATAATTATTTTTTCAAGGTTGAGACTTTGAGTTGAAAGTTTGAACAATTAAATTAGAAATTTTATTGTTGTTATATAATATATTGCTATCATGATTAATTTTATTGTTGTTATACTGTTGCCATAATATTTTTTTAGATTTTTAATTTTAAATTTATTGTTGTTGTTATAATGCTATCATGTTATATTGTTGCTACTATACTATTGCTAGGTCATGTTATATTACCATCCATTAACTTATAGAAATCTCTCTCTCTCTCTCTCTCTCTCTCTCTCTCTCTCTCTCTCATATATAGGCATCCCCAAAAAATGGCCCTTGGATTGTCATTCCACTATCCCTGTCCTTGAAATACTATGGAACATAGTTTATTCTAACTTTGTGCTAAGCTACAAAAATTCTAGCGTACTTTTATGAGAATATGAGAACCATGGTAGGCTAGTTATGTAAAGTCCACTAGTATTTGCCTCAAAATTCGTGACATACCAGCAATTGAGAATTTTGGGAGTACTTTTGGAGATAGAGCCCAACCTAGACAAGTTTATAGTCAATCCCAATAGATTATCATCTTCCAAACACAATGGCATAGTCCATTTTTCACCAGGAGGCTTCCTACAAAAGATCCTTGCACAAACCATTGCAAACCCTTGTTCACCATCAATAAGCTTCGTTGTCCAAATCGGAGGAAATAACAACTCGACCTAGTTAATTCAATTGTTCTAGAAACAGTGGTGTGCTCAAAATAATCTCCACCATTCACCAATTACGCCAAAAACTCAAATCCAAACATTCTCAAAAATAGAAACGGACTAATCCTAGGGCATCATACCATAGTACCATTGTAAATTTTGTGATGAACAAAATAAACGTAGGACCTAATCTCTATGAATTAGCCACAAAACCAAAAAGAGAATAATGTTATTTTCTATTGATTTGATTGAACAACAATTTATAAATAGTGTACATATATGTCATGCCCCCCATTTCGAATTAAAATAATTAATAATATTATTTAAGTTGGGCCTAGTAATTTCTAATTTTAGGGGCAACTTAATAATATTATTATAATTAAAATAAAAGGCATTTTTAAACACTAGTACTAAAATAAAAATAAAAAAGTATTTTTTGTTAAAAACTAATATTAAAAGAAAAAGCATTTTTAGTTGCTAAATAAATGTAAAAGGTATTTGGTAGCTCTTTTCTGTTACATGATGAAACTGGTGAAGTACTTCACTAGGCAAAGGCTCGCTTTGACCATTTTTTGGGTCATTTGCATGCTATAAAGAAACAACAAATTTGTTTGCAAAGGGTTATCAAGGCAATTGCTAAGATTTTGAAAAAAAATATTGCCATTGGACACCATTCTGGATTCAATTTTCTTTGATGATGACAAGAATCTGATCATGGAGGATTATAGCAAGGGTGCGGCTCAAGAGGTTTCGCCGAGTGGTGGTAAATCTTCCTGAAGGGGTGATAAATGTATGTCTATGTCTAGGGTGAATGGTAGGCCTTTGTAATTTGCCTCGACCTGCTAGTTAGGTTTTGAGTTGTCTATTGAACTTGACATAATATCGTATAGTAGTATGTTATAGAATAGTAAGACTAGTAAAAATGTTAATGACCGTCTAGGTAGTGGGTTGTGGTTTGTATTCTGATCCTACAACTTGTTGGATCCTTTTTCAATTGAACAGTATAAAAAAAATTGTGGTTCCTTGTTCTAAACCACGTCTAATATCAAAATATATATAAAAGAAGTATTTCTTTTTAAACTAATATTAAAATAAAAAAGCATTTTTAAATGCTAAATGAAATAAATAAAAGTATTTTAAAATACTTTTGGAAATTTGGTCTCAAGGGCTCATTTTTAGCACTATTAAAGGTGTCTATCTTCATTTGAAACTAATTCATTCAAGCTATCTTTTGCATCCAATCTTTAGATTTGAGCAGTTTGTTCAATCTAGGCCATCCACAAACAAAAACCCTTGGTGTGTTTGGGTGTGTTTGGAGTTTGAGAGAGCGAAAACTCTTGTTTCCAATCTTGGGAGATTCTATCTAGGAATCACAATTGTGCTGATTTGTGGAGGATTTGGAGTTTCCTACAGAGCCAATACAGTGTTTTTTGCAACCAAATATCATCATTTCATCACATAAGTATATCTAAAGGTTTATATATTGAGTTTCAGGTTTTTGGTGGGCTTTGGACATCACTTGGAGCTGGATCTGAATTACCCTAGCTGAGCACCACATTGAGGAAGTACAATTCAGACTTCTAGGGCACTTTATCAGCCAAACCAGCTGCTGCATTCATTGCTTATTGAAGGAGAAAATCATGAGCTTGTATACTATCTACAGCATCCATACCATGTTGATTACACTAAGTATATTCTGCCCAGATCACAGAGATATCAGCAAATATTGGAGTGGCTGCTTCAGTTTTGACCTAGATCACAGGTTAACAGCTGCTGTAGCAATTGCCTAAGGTGCTGCCTTGGATTCCAAGCATATCATTGTGATTCTTAGTAGTTAGTAGTTTCTCAAATAAAATGTAAGTTTCCAGATTATGATCTATAGGAAATAAGAGGGTTGTCATCTCAGCTGCTGTCATATAACATTGTTTATCAATCTGCTGAGGATGTTACCATGATATGAGGAGTTCCAAATCATTATATTTGCTGTAGTCATTTGCATTTCTTATTACTCCACATGCTGGGTTGGTGGAATTGAGTTTATATTGGTGTTCCTAACCATTGAAACAACTCAGATCTGAGATTTTATTGCAACCTAGGGTTTATAACAGACATACCAGCAATTATAATTGTTAAAATTTCATTCAGATTAATCATATGAAATGGTATTTCAGCATTTGAGGGTTTGATCAAGTGTTCCAGCTATTGGTTTTCAAATTTAATTTTCTGTTACAGTGTATTTTGGTTGTCAAACTTCAGAAAAATACAAAATAAATATAAAAAATAAATACAATACAAAAAGGGAACATTACAATATATATATGCCTCTTGGATGGAAGAGTCAGGATGACAGATGTCAAAGATGTAATGAGTTAACTTCCAATTAGGAGCTAAGATAACTTAGTCAAGTGCAACAGAAGTGGCCCTTGATTAGACAGAGGTGGCACCTAACTTCCATCAATCAAGAATTGATGAGGGAGTGATAGCACTTGATGACCTCAAATCAAAGGTGACACGTCTTTATTTGCCACCTAGGTGAAGGAAAATAAATTATCGTATTATCCTAAATAAACTTAATAAATGGGTGTAATATTAAATTTAGAATATAGTACCATCATAGGTGAGGTATTACATCACTTCAACAAAAATGACTACAAAGCTGACGACGGTGATCAGTATTGGCAGTGATGTTAGACCAAACTCCAGCTGCATAAAAGATGATCAGTGAGGTGTTCAGCACCCATTAAGAAAGCATAGTGAGGACCCAGTCCTACTGTTCTTTTGTAACTATTCAGTGAGGCCCAGTCCCACCTAAGGATAAGCATAGTGAGGACCACTCCCGCTACTACAAATTTGTTTATAGTTGATCCTGAGGTGTGGCCATCCACCCTATGGGAGAGTTAGTATGATCTGCTTCCACTTTTGTGTGTTGCAGACAGCTGGGTGTGTCCCTATTTACATGGGAATAAATGTATGAACCATTGAGTGTGTCGTAGTTCATACTCATTTGGTATATCCCAATGAACGATGGGTTTGTCTTTGATATTTTGGAGGTGTAATGAGGCCTTTCCTACTACAAGATTAATCATCAGTGTAATGAACTGCAAAAGTGTTCCAGTTGACATATGTTGTTGATTCTCTCCCAGTGTTTGAATTATCTTGTATTACTAGGGGGAAGGAGGAATTAGAAATTTGGCTATCAAACCATAGTATTTTAATTCTTGGTGAGAAATAAATAATTAGATAGAATGAGTTGTTAGATTGTTGAGTGATTATAACACTCACGTAGGAGAGGTGGAGAGAATAGTAATAAGATGATAGTGTTGGTTCACAAAAAATATTGATATTGTATAAATATTTATTTAAGTTATAAATAAGATATACTGTGTATGTAATTTCTAAACTCTGACCAAATTCTATCACCAACTACACAAAACAAGCTTGACTTCCAAAGAGTTATCTGCCCTGATGATGTGAAAATATGGTGCTTTGACAAAGCTCTTCTTGAATTGCGGTTTAGATGTTTTTGCCCAAAGCTTTTCTTTCTGATCTGAAAAGTTGGTAGTTATTAAAATGTATTATGTGTTCCAATGTGTGAAACCCTACTTCAATCACAGTGATTAGGATTGCCATTTTGGAACTATACTCGACGTTAAGACAAAAGATAATTTCAAGACTCAAATGCTTGACTATGTGTTTCAAAGAATTCAAGGCACTACCCAAGCTGATGAAATTCATGTCATGCTCAGCAATGTGGAACATTCAAGCACTGTGATCAAGATTCTTCCAAAAAGGAAATCAGTATACAGGACTCGGAAATCCAAGTTGGGTGGACGTCGGAGATATACATTTATGGCCTTGTGGTGCTTATTGTATTCTCTTTTCCTGGACAGGCTAAACAGCATAGTTTTACTGTGGGGATATAGATAAACTGTGGGTTATTCCGTAAGGATATTCACTCAATGCAACCTAAGATTTTATATGGGAAAACATATAGGGCTCAAGCATAAGTACGGTTTATGGTTTAGTCCCTTGAGGTTATCCACCCAATGCGCATTGCAAGCTAAGATGTTAAAGTGGGGAATGCATGAAAGTGGAAGACCTAATTTCGTTGGATAAACTATGAGTTTTCTCATCCTCAAACAAAACAAAGAGTAATACCTGGTCAGATAAAATTGCAGAAGCTTTTTCCTTTGCTTGTAACTGCGCTTCCAAAGAAGATACCCTTCCCAGTAGCTCAGCATTCTTCTGGCGTTCTCTTTCAAGTTCAGCCAAGACCTGACCCACATTCACTTCATGCCCATTCACCCCATTTCTATTCGGTTCTTGCTCGGTAGGAATATTGCTGCTGCCTCCTTGCTTGTATGATGATGAAAAATGAATACCACTGCTATTGTTATTCCCAATGGTAATATAGGGCGGCTGACCAACAAGGCCATTCGCACATGAAGAAGAAGGTGGTATCACTGTAGATGAATAGTTTGGAATGGATACCAAGAACCCACCAAAGCTTGAACTCTGTGGAGCTAAATCTGCGCTTAGATTTACATTTGACTGTCTATAAAATGATGCTTTTGTTGTACTACTTTCTGGATGATGCTCTTCCCATCTGGGTTTCAACGCTGCCCCGCGAGATTGTAGCTCTGCCATTGAAATCGTTTCATGGGTGTGGCGTGTGAAGGTGGCAAAGGTGAATAGTGAAGACCATGCTCAAGAGGTTTTGGAGGATGACTATGGGATTTTCCTACTTTTAGAATGCTAGCATCGGAAAAAGGAATGAATGTTTTATAATAATGGGTTTGGAGCAGCATTGTTAAAAGGGGATGATTTTGGAAAGAGCAAGGAGTGTCCCCCCTTGAGATGGGTGTAGGCGTGCACACTCGAGCTTTTGTAATGGACGTCATGTGAGGTGCTCGTTGGAAGTGGTGATTTCATTTCATTTCATGAGAGTCAATTCAAAGTGTAGAATGTGTTTTCATTGAATACAATGCCTTTCATGAGAATCGTTGCAAAGACATTATAATAAGATGTTTTGCAAGCAAGATAGTGATAGAGGATGAAATGGACTCTAGGAGGTTATTAAGGTGGTCTTGATACTTCGTGGCTTGTGAGAGATGAGTTTGATTTGTAGATGCTTAATTTCATGAGAGTCAATTCAAAGTGTAGAATGTGTTTTCATTGAATACAATGCCTTTCATGAGAATCGTTGCAAAGACATTATAATAAGATGTTTTGCAAGCAAGATAGTGATAGAGGATGAAATGGACTCTAGGAGGTTATTAAGGTGGTCTTGATACTTCGTGGCTTGTGAGAGATGAGTTTGATTTGTAGATGCTTAATTACGTATTTTTCTTCATTCTTGAAGCTTTGTATTTAATTATATGTTATGTATGGATTTATATGTTCTATTACTTGTGGATACCATTTTGTATTTAGTTTCAAGGGACATTAAAGTTTTAATTTTATAATAGTTTTGTAATTTATTTTATAAGCTTCAAATTAATATGAGAAATAAGATTTCTATTTAATTAAGTTAAATAATTGAAATTACATGATAATTTAATATTATGAAAATTAAAATATAAATATATATAAGCAATGTGATCATTAATTTAGTATAATAATTAGATATAATCATCATAGATATTTTAAATACATCTATTTAAAAGACGTTGAAAGATATCAATCTTGAAACACTTTATTTAAATTGTTATTGAGAATAGATAGGCACCTTGAGACTAATATTTCTTGGTGTCTTTTAAATATATGTATCTAAAATATCTATGCTAGTAGCATCTACATTGTGATATGTAAAATATTAATTTAGCATGTTTTTATTGTGTTTGAATAAAGTATTATTGTCCTTTGTAAATAATGAATGAGACATTTCATATTAATCTCATATATTAAATTTTTTTAAGCATTTCATATTTTTTCAAATGCATAATCAACATATTAAATTTGTTATCAACATTTCCTCAATTTGTATTAAGTTTGCAAGTTCTAATGGATGTGGACTAGAACCCATGTTGTTTAATGTTGAAAATTGATGTTCATGCTTCTCTTGTTGACATCTATTACAAATAAGGCCTTCAAATATTTGTATAATCTTCATTGCAAGATAACTTTCTTGAAAAATATAGGACATACTTGGTGTAGCAATTTTACCTAGTCCATGTCAAAATATAATTTTTAAAGTCTTCAAATTAATCTCAACATTTCTATTATTATTAATTCTTCCTTGATCCCTTCCATTTTGTGTTCTTTGCAATTGTCTTCATCTTTTTAGTTGAGATGTTAACTCCTCTTGTGAACTGTTATTTTCTACATGATTTTGAGTATCAACATTCATTGCATCTTGAAATATATTATTTGGTGTTTGTAGCACATAGTCTATTGTAATAGAATTCATCCCTTCATAACTAACATCAACATTCCCATTAGATTGACGATGTGTTCTTCTCAATATACATTATTCTTCTTGAGATGTTTGTGCATGATGTGTTATCATCTCATCGGCATGTTGTCTCATTTATGCTTCAATCTCTTCCACTATCATGTTTTTCCTATGTTTAACACGTCTTTCTCAATTATTTTCATTACGATGATTTCTTACTTCCTATCTTTGTGCATCACTCAATTGTTCATTATGTTGTCTCATAAAAAATTTCAAGCATATTCTCTTTGTTCTCTTTGTTTCTCTTCATTTTTAAGACATCTTATTTCCTCTCTTTATGCATCAGTCATTTGTTCACGTCATTGTCTCATATAATTTTGAGCATATTATCTTCGATGTTCTCTTTGTTGCTCGTCATTTTTGAAATTTAACCTTGGGTGAGGCATCCTACAAATTATAACAAAATATATTCATCAAGTTATAATACAATTTAATTATACATTATAAGCAACTAAATATATAAATAACTTGAATGTATTTCTACATTGTCAAAAAAAACTCAAAGATAAAGAATGAATATTATCTTTAGTTTTGAATAAACAATAACAAATATTTTTCTTATCTATAATTTCTTGATGTATTTTTCACAAATTCAAAACCATTCTTGTATCATTAGCTTTAGACATAAGTACCAATATCCATCATATTTATTTTTATGTATTTATTGCAATTATCTATCATAAATTTAAATAATCTAGTTGATGCTTTTATATTGGCTTTTTGCATTTATTTACTTACCCTAAATTTATGTAAAAGGTTTTTTTTTATACGTAAGAGTTATATTATATTGATATAGCAAAATTTGCAAAGTGTCCATCATGAGGAAATATCCTTCCACCCCGACTACACTAGAGACCCAACAATCCTAAGTATGCAAAAATATATGACCACACAGGGTCGACCAACCATTTACATTGTTCCTCTACCCAGATCAATACAAAAAATCCAGGAATATAATATAAAAAAATTTGCATCAAAACCTAGAACCTATATACATTGACAACCAAACAAAAGAGCCACCATCAAAAACTAAAGACCATGACTCATTAGCATAAACACTAGAAAATTAAACTTTCCCAAAAACAACAGAGTCGAACCTAGCCAAGGAAGCCATTAGTAGTAGCAAAGGTCTTGAAATATGGAACCCTATTGTGACCGAAAGTTTGAGAGAGATTCAATACCTTTTGAAGATAGTCCACCCCAACCGCAGCCAGCTGCTTATGCTCCACTAGAGTCAACCAAGTTTCAGGTCAAATATGAATGGGTAGTATTTGACAACCTCCCCAAGCACATAATATGAGACCAAATCTCATGGTCGAGGCACACCCATTCCAGGAGAAGCGATGAGAAGAATTTCTTCTAAGCCCACTAGCAGGTCTGAGAAGAAGAGTTTCTTCACTAATGCCTTTGTATCCCTTTTTTCCATCTGAATGTCCAACATGACAGCCAAGAATCAAGACATTATGTTTGTGTCCACCTTGAAGGTTTCATGGTTCCTCAGGAAACCCTTGCCCAAGATCATCTTCACTGCTGCAAGAATGAGAGGATCATATTTTTTAAGGATCTACTTAAGGCATTGATTTGTGATCTCCCCATGAAACACAATCTAAAGAACCATATTGTCCAAATGAATTGGATTATCCACTCCAATATTTGTCAATGTCTTTGCAGACATTCGCACTACGAATTTGGATCATTCACCCATCAAGACACTAATGCAAAAATAACCTATGCCTCATAGATGCTCAACTTGGTCAACAATGAAATGCAATGAAACCCTCAAAGAAAATCTAATATTGTGTTGAGAGTCATGATTTTTTCAAACCATTATTAATATGGCAAGTATTAAGCATGTCGTCCAGAGAACCAGCCCGTGATCACTATGAATCCACCAGCTTACACATATGAATCACCCTACCAAGTCCCAAAGATGGATATGAAGTGCAAACCCAATCTTCATAGTGTGGGCTTTGTAAAATGCCTTGCACTATCATCATGACAATGATAAGACAATCGGATTTGACATAATCAATGAGGCAACATTCTTCTGACGTCACCAAACCAAGTTCCACATCAGCCCACCAAGTTGGAAATCCCAAGACTTATCTCCTACGAACTAACAACAACACTGTCGAGATGGCAAGTATACTACGCCATCAATCCCATAGAAGCAATAGCCAAAAATATCCACCAACTGTTATGATTTCTTCACCATCGCCAAATTTCCCTAGCCTTTCCACAACAGTTTCTATGGAAAGGCACCCACCAATCCACCCACTATTGAAAAGGTATTTTATTCTCTTACAATCATTTAATTTATTTTTCAAATAGATAAATCCCCCATTAAGGAGGATATGAAGACATTTTTATTTGTAGCACATTTTTTAGGCGTATTAGATTTGTAGAGGAAGAATTTTTTTGAGGTTTGTAAGAAGAATATATTATTTTGTTTTTTCAGCCACAAAAGAGGGAAGGAGACCCAAGGAAGCATGTGATATTGTCCCCTTTGCATTCAAATTATGCTTTTTATACCCAAAAGCTTCACTTTTCTTTCTCCCTCTACTCTTCAATTTTATTCTTTAAAATAATTTAAACATACAAAATCTCAATACTATAATTATCTTTATTTAAAATATAAAATAAAATTATTAAATGATTTATTATTATCACTATTATAACTTTTAGATGACAAAAAAATTAAATATATAATTAAAAATAGATATAAAAATATATATTTTGAACTATCATTCAAATTATGTTTTTTTGTCCAAAAGCTTCAATTTGCATTCTCCCTCTACTCTTCTTTTATTCTTTAAAATAATTTAAACATATAAAATATCAATAATAAAATAAAATTATTAAATAAAATTATTAAATAATTTATTATTATTAGATGACAAAAAATCATAATTTAACTAAAAATAGATATAAAAAAACTTTATTTTTCAAACTATCATTAACCATGGTTACAAATGAATCATTATATTAATAAAATAAAATAATTCATTTTCATTGTAAAAAGATATTAATGTTAAATAAAAAGATTTTAGATAAAATAATTTAAACATATAAAATATCAATAATAAAATAAAATTATTAAATAAAATTATTAAATAATTTATTATTATTAGATGACAAAAAATCATAATTTAACTAAAAATAGATATAAAAAAACTTTATTTTTCAAACTATCATTAACCATGGTTACAAATGAATCATTATATTAATAAAATAAAATAATTCATTTTCATTGTAAAAAGATATTAATGTTAAATAAAAAGATTTTAGATAAACAAACCACTCTTAATATGCATTATTTAGTGGGGAAGCTTGATCAATTTTTATTTTTACTTTTACCACAAATATAATACAATTCACTGCCAATATCATCAAGTGAAAGGACAAAAGCATATTGATGGAGTTAAAAAGTCAAAAGTAATAAAGAAAAGAAAACACATGAATTAGGAGTCCATGTACTAAACCAAGTTTTTAAAAAAAATATTATTGAAGTATTAAAATACATCAAAAATATTTAATTAAGACGTAGATGACTTTCTTGTGATTTTTTATCTTGATTATTTCTTATATCCTCGTTATGTAATTATTTTTAGTACACCTTCTTACTTCTGCTCTTAATCCATAATTATGATTTACTGCACTTTTTTCTTCTAGTCTTAATTTATTTACTTATTTTTTGTTTGAAAAGTTATGAATAGATTCATGTGATATATATGTGTCTTTTAACTATTAATATTCACTTTTTCGGCTTATAGATCTTTCAATTATTCTTTCATATATGTCAGTTGTTTAGTTATTAGATTTAACATTTTTTTGTTGACACACTCATGCTA
>VDFB02379645.1:0-20021 GCA_007258455.2 Sequoia sempervirens | reverse complement strand
TATCAACTTTGATGTTTGTGTTTTGATTAACGTTGTTTTGATTTCATTGGCATTGAGTGATCGTTTTGGTGTTGTGGTTGATTTGATGTGTCAATGTATGTTGTGCTTTGTCAAACAGTCATTTGTCCATTTGTGACGTTCTAAAAGCTCGTTGCCCCTTTCTTGTTTAGTCTGTGTTGCTGCCCCCAGTGGAAACACAACCTAAATATTATGGATATGTACAAATTTCATCAAGCCATGATGAAACACAAGGATTCCCATTGCATGATATGGATATGATAGATATGTACAGATGATAGATATGGATAGATGATGTCGTAAAATGAATGGAAGACATAAGCTAATAGATAGAGGAGCCCATTTTGATCACAAGTAGCGCCGGTTTGCTAGGTTTTCACCACTTTTTTTTATTGCCCTTTTTTAGATCATGTGAATTTTTTATTTTTTATTTTGCTTTTCTGATTTTTATGTATTTTTTCGTGACTTTTTCTAATTTTTTATTTTTCTTAAGACTTTTTCTAATTTTTTTATGTATTTTTTAGGACTTTTTTATTTTTATGATTCAAAACATAGAACTTTTTTTTCAAATGAATGTTGTTGATCTGGGCTTCTTCAAATAGGTCCCCTTTCTGATGTAGATAACTGATATGCACCAAAACCATATGTTGCAATGATGACAAATGGACCAAGCCAGTTTGGTTCAAATTTCCCTTTCTTTTCTTTGTCTTGCTCATTACGTGGATTTTCTCTCAAGACTAAGTCACCTACTTGAAATGTCTGGATTTAACTCTCGCGGATTGTAGGGGCTATTGACATAACTTTGTTGATAACTCCTTCAAATGATCAGCTGCATGTTAACGTCTTTCATCTAATAGTTCTAGCTCTTGCAAATGAGATACTCGGTAGTCTTCATCATTTATCAATCCTTTGAGTGAGACCCTAAGCGAAGGTATTTCAACCTCTAATGGTAAGATCGCTTCTGCTCCATATACCAAGGCATATGGGGTAGCTCCCATTGGTGTGCGAATGCTGGTTTTGTATGCCCACAAAGCTGGATTTAACTAGACATGCCAATCACGACCGACATCATTTACCATCTTCTTCAAGATCTTCAAGATTGTTTTGTTTGAAGCTTTCGCTTGACCATTTCCTTGTGGATAGTAAGGTGTAGAGAACCTGTGTTGGATGTGAAATCTTTCACAAAGTTCATCTACATCCTGATTCTTGAAAGGTCTCCCATTATTAGTGATGATAGAATTAGGAATTTGATATCGCAGATGATGTAATTCAAGATAAATGAAGAGATTTGCTTTATCGTCATGATTTTCAAAGGAGTAGCTTCAACTACTTTTGTAAAATACTTTGTAGCCATGATGATGAATTTATGCCCATTCGATGATAAAGGATGAATTTTTTCCAACAAGATCTAGTCCCCATCGGTGAAAAGGCCATGTCAGAAAGTGAAAGGCTATAGGTTCCCGTAGGTGCATGAATACACTCCCATGGATCTGGCATTTAGAACACTTCTTGACAAAAGTAAAATATTCTCTCTCCATGGTAGGCCAATAATATCCCATTCGAACAAGTTTCTTGGCTAAGGTTAAACCACTTGAATGAGTTCCACAAATACCACCATGAACCTCTTGTAAGGCTTGTTCAGATTCATCATGTTCAAGACATCGAAGGAGCGTACCATCAAGACCACGTCGGTAAAGGATATCGGCGATCAAGGTATAATGGGATGATTGGCGTATGAAATTCCTTTTTTGGTTTTGGGATAAATCCAGAGGTAAGATGTTATTTTTCAGGTAGGTATAAATCTTGCCATATAAAGGTGAATCGAACCTAAATGGCATATGACTTGGGTGCCAGATTATCATAGCGGAGAAAAACAATTGTTCCACCAAGAATTTAAATTACTTTATTTTCGATAATTGTAACAAGGGAAGTAATTGAAGCCAGCCAGACCGCAGCCTTTATTATCAATCCTTGGGATTTGTGAAAACTTTATTGCCACAAAATACTTTTTAAAATCATCCACCATGTTCTTGTAAGGTAGTAGCTTATCATCTTTAGTCTGATAATCATCATTGATTTGATTAATGACAAGTTTTGAATCACCGTAGACTTGCAACTCTGTAATCTACCAGTCCAATGCTATCTTCATTCCTATGAGCAATGCTTCATATTCAACTATGTTATTTGTGCAGGGAAACATCAACCAATATGATTTTGGGATGGTATGTCCTTCAGGTGTAACAAAAATAATCCCTGCCCCCGAGCCATGTTGCATGTAAGATCCATCAAAGTACAATGTCCATGATTTCTTAATTGTTATTGTGAAGACATCTGCATGAGGAAATTCGATGTGCATTGGGTTTTCTTCTTGTAAAGGTGCTTCGGCCAACTGATCAGCTATGACTTGTCCTTTTATAGATCTTCGATCTACATAGTAAATGTAAAACTCACTTAAGATCATTACCCATTTTGCAAGTCTTCCTCGTTAAGGTAGCTTTGCTTAAGAGGTATTTTAGTGGATCGATTTTGGTTATCAACTTAACTGTATGAGCCAACATATAGTGGCGCAACTTTTGAGAAGCAAACACTACTACTAGGCAAGCTTTTTCAATGAAAGTGTAGTTTAGTTCATGACTTGTTAAAGTTCTGTTGATATAGTATATGGCTCTTTCTTTGCCTATAGAATCCTCTTGTGCTAGTAACGCTCCCAAAGATACTTTTGTTGCTGAAATATATAGTATGAGTGGATTTCCTGGAACTGGTGGAATTAGGACTTGTGTATTCATGAGATATTGTTTGATCTGATTAAATGTTGTTTCACACTTTTCCTCCCATTTGAATGGGATATTTTTATGCAATAGATGTGTAAATGGTAAGCTTTTGTCTGCCAATTGAGCTATAAACCTCCTGATGGATTGTAGTCATCCTTGCAGTGATCGGAGCTGACTAATATTTCGTGGTGGTGGCATGTCCATTATAGCTTGTACTTTTCCTGGATCAACCTCTATGCCCTTTTATGAAACAATGTATCCCAGGAGTTTTCCAGATTTAACGCCGAAGACACATTTCTTTGGATTGAGTCAAACATTGAACTTCTCCATTTTGGTAAAGATCTTTGACAAAATTTCTAAATGTCCTTCTCTTGTGTTGGATTTGGCCAATAAGTCATCCACATAGTCTTCCATGAAGGTGTGCATCATATCATGGAAAATGGTGGTCATTGCTCTTTGATAAGTCGCTCCTACATTCTTAAGCCCAAATTGCATGACATTCCAACAATAGGTACCCCAAGGGCACGTGAACGTTGTTTTATCTTGATCCTCTGGTGCAATCTTTATCTGGTTGTATCTTGAAAATCCATCCATTAATGAATACATTGCATGGCCAGTAGTTAAATCAACAATCATATCTATGTTTGGCAAAGGGAAGTCATCTTTGGGACATGCTTTGTTCAAATCTCTTAACTGCATAAATTATAATCCCTTCCATCCGCTTAGAAATAGGTGTATGATATTGGAAATCCATTCTGCATAATCAATAGACCTAATGAATCCAACATCTAAAAGCTTCTTTAACTCTTCTTTAACCAATAAAGCAACATGTGGATGCATTTTTCTAAATTTTTGCTTCATAGGTTTTTCCCCTGCATTTATAGATAGATGATGCATTATCATATTAGATCTAACCCTGGCATATCAGCATATGACCAAGCGAAGTTGATTTGATTCTCCTTCAAGAATTCTATGAATTTCAGTACTTCTCCCACTATTAATGATGCTGCAAGTTGCAAGATTTTTGGTTGCTCTGCTGTACTTATGTTGATTGATTCTATGGGCTCAATCAAAATAGAAGATATTTCTTGATAATGTTTTGGAAGTGTCAAGTTTCTCATTCTTCAGTGCCTCAAAAAGGTTTTCACTGCCGGATTCGCTCTTTATTTTTCTCTTGTTGTGATCTACCACCTCCGTTTTTCAGTTTTCACTGATAGATCCATCTTTTATTTCATTTATTTTACAACTAAGAGACTTGATACCCTCCCTATCAAAATCTTGAGTAAGATATTCTTCGATGGAACATTTGTTTTCTTTATTAGATGAACAAAGGAAATTTACAATATCCTCATCATCATGGAATGTAGGGATATCAATAGGTACATCGTTGTCCCAATCAATAAGTTCTGGATAGACTAAAGGTATGGGATCATTAGGTTGGGTAAGGTCTTGAGTGGTCAAAGTCATGACATAGTTGTCATTTTCATGATGGACAAGGTCTATAATGTTATTCTCCTATCAATTATCAATCTTGTTAAAATCTGAATTGTCCTCACTTGAGTCATGATTGCTTTGTAAAACATGATCAAGTGGAGGCCTTGAGCCCTCCCCTTGTAAGAACGTGGGTGCAAATTTTTGTATGACATCCACCCTTTTCTCTATTAAGAATGTATCATCAGAGACATCATCCCATTCGTATTCATTGGAATCAATGTCTGAACTGTTCTGCAATTGGAAAACTAATCCATAAAATTTTTGTAGAGTGACATCTTCATGCGATATATCTGAAATCGATTCTCCTTCATGAGTTTGTTGTGCTTGTTGTGAAGGTGACTCTTCTATATTTTTACCATATCCAAGTCCTGTTTTATCTTTTGGATACATTGAAATAGGTTGAATTGGCTCAATGATTCCTTCTTTTCTTTTTCCTATAGGACCATTTCCTTCATAGCCCATTCTTTGCATGATGGTATACCCTTTGCCATATTGTTCAATAGGTAACTTGATGTGCAAGAGAGATTCATCTTCATCTTTGTATAGCCAGCTTAGGATGTCCCTATCTTCGGCTTCTTCCTTGGTGGTGTTAGCTTTAATGAATTTTCCATCAAACTTCATGATTGGCACAGAAGCTTGGGATGTAGAGGCTGTTGTGATCTTTTGATTTGATAGGGTCGGCTGACCATGCGACCTCGGAGAATTAGGAGGTAAGCTAGAAAGGCATGGTGAATAATCGCCTACTCCTTTGTCTTTTAAATGTAGCTTGGTGTCAAGATTCTTTGTCAATTCTTGCAATTGGACTTGTAGATTGGAAGAAGAGGCAGTAAGAGCCTCCCTATTGTGTGGCACAAAGGCATCTTCAGTTGCTTGGAGATTTGAACAAGTTTGGGTGCTATTGTAGTTAGCTTGTATAGTTATTTCTTGTCCATCATACGGAAACTTGAGGCATTGATGGTATGTTGATGGTACCGCCTACATATCATGAATCCATGGACAACCCAAAAGTATGTTATAGGAAATATCACAATCTAGAACCTGACAAAAGGTATTTTTCACAACAGATCCCACTCTGATAGGTAGCATTATTAGTCCTTTAGAAGCTCTTTCTTCATCATCATATGCTTTGATAGTTATTTTCTTTCATGGATCAATGGAATTTTCTAATATTCCTAAGGCATGTATTAGCTTTAAGGTACAAATGTTTAAACTGGCTCCCCCATCTATCAAGACATGTTTGATTCAGTGTTTATGGATCATGACTTCAAGATAAAGTGATGAATTATGTGGATGTGTCATGGAGGCATCATCTTTTTTGGAGAATGAAATAAAATTTGGGGAAGACAAATGTCCCACCATGGCTTGAAATTTGTTTACATCCAGATCAGTGTCTACTGTTGTGTTTACAAGAGCTTCTTCTAAAATATTCTTGTGTAGGGGGATATTTTGAGAAGTTCAAGGATGGAGATTTGAGCTAATGTTTTTCTCAGTTGATCAACTAGATTATAATGACTTGGAGGAGGAATAGCTGCCTTAGATGAACTACCTTTTAGGACAACTTTTTCTTGTCCTCTCGTAGTCACATTAACCTGTCGATATTCTTGTTTTTCCTTGATTTTGATAACATTAACCCGCTGATCATCTGTATAGATGTATGACAGCCGCCTTCAACATTATTTATTCTTTTCGCTTTGGTATCCGGGATGTTTCCTTTTGATAGTTTGGTAAAAGGATCTTTGAATGCTTGATGATCGCCATTGGTATGATGTCCTTCAATTTTGATGGTACCATTGTCAATCAATTTCGCAAGGCTTGATAGTTATTTGTTCTATGACCTTTACATCGATGATAATTGCAATAATATGAGTCATTCCATGATGGTGGTTTGACTCGTGGCTCATAATCTCTGTGTGGTGGTAAGGTGATAACCTTATTATCAAGAAGCTCCTTGAGAGAAAACTCAAGAGATTGACCCAAAGTGGTAATGTCCCATCGATTTGAAAGAATGGAGGTCTTGGTAGATTTGATGTTTGGATATTGCCAAGATTGTTATTGAAATTACCACGATTATCCTTGTTGCTTTGATTGGTCATGCTTTCTTGATTGGAGTTTTGTCCTTGTTGATTGTTGTTTCTTTGTTGATTGGTATTTCCTTGTTGGTTTTTTTGTGGAGCACTTGATAAGTTGAAGATAGATGGTCTTGTTTGTAGATTGTTTGCATCCACTATACCATCATTGACAACATTTTTATTTATGTTCCAAAACCTTGTTTTATCATTGTTGCTATGGCTGGATGAACTTGGATTATCAAGTTTTATCACTCCTCTTTTGACCAAGGCCCCTTCAATGGTGATTGCATTTTCAATTCAATCAATTTTTCAAAGTTAGGAGGACAATGAAGAGTAAGCCTATAGCTTAATTCTTGATCTAGGCTATTGATGAAGATATCCATCTTTTCCTTTTCAGGAATAGGGTGGGAGCTTATAGATTACCAAACAATCAACCCCTGCTCCATCTTTGCAAAAGCGTGGTGAAGGATTCTCCTACTTTTTGTTTCACTTTACAAAGATCAAGCATTGTTATCTGGTGTTGGATGTTGTAGGTGTATTGTGATATAAACTGATTTATTAACTCCTCAAAGGTTTTGATGGGGGGAGTGATCTTGGAAAGCCACTCCATGGATTTTCCACCCAGACTTCATGGAAACAATCGCATTAAGTAGGTCTCTTCATAAGCAAATTCTAGACTCATATTTCGGAAATCCCTCACATGTTCAATGGGATCGGTTTTTCCATTGTACCTATCAAATTTAGGGATTTCGCAATGTTTTGGAAAAGGGATCATTTGAAGACTCCTATCGAATGGATAAGGAGATATGTCTTCCAAAACATACTTCTTTGTTGTACCCCCTTGCATCTCCTTTTATTTGCCCTTGTAATTCTTTTATATGTTGGTAAAACTTTAAAATCGATAGAGTTTAAGTTCCTATTTTGTCCTTCTATATCAAAATCAGAAGGCAACTTAGCTCCTTGATTAGCTAATGAAAGAAAATATCTTTCTTTGTTTTGTTCTAAAAATTTTTCTATAAGAGTATGGAATTGGGGATCTTGCTCTGCTTCTTGAAGTTTTTCTTCTATTATCTCTTCAATATGAAATGGATTCTCTTCCTTCTCACTATTATCACCCATTTTGCTTGTGGAACTTTCTCTTTCATCTTTTTCTATGTGCTTTCAAGATCTCATGACAACAGGCATAAGCTTTGCCCCAAATTCTACTAACTTTTGATCAAAAGAATGAAATAGTGCAATTTTTGATGGTTATGAAAGTTAAGATAGAATGAAGATTCTTGACTTTAAAATATTTCTAGTCTTTAGCTCGTGTTTTCCCAGATTGAAAGGATGAAAATCCTGTTTGCAGGAATTTAAACAAAAGATCAAGAAAAAAAATGATTTTTCACTTTATGAAGTTTGATCGTAGCTTCGTAAAAAGATGGATTTGTGAAATGCTGATGTAGTTCTCCATTCTTGAGAAATTGATTGGACGAGATAGAATATTCAGTGCGGGTTGGGCAATATAAAGAGAGAATGAATATGTTATTTGTGGTTATTACTTTGAGAAAGGGCTCTTCTTTGAAAGAAAGCTCATGAGTATAATGGTTCTACAACATAATCATTAGTGAAACCTCTAACATAGTCATGATATCGATGAAGAAAGCTTCTATATTTAAGTAAAACCTTTAGGCTTTGGTACAAGAATCGTCTTTTCTTCAATAGTTTCTTGTAACTAAGTGGTTTCTTTGGCTTTTTAACTCATTTGAGAATGGATTTCTTGACAAAGATTGTGGATTTCCAATCTCTTAACATGAGAGTAATCAAATGTGATTGTGAGTTTTGGATGATCTTTCTTGAATTAATGTTTTTGAAGACACATCTAAGCAAGTTGTAGAATAATAGTTGTTTTAAGTCCTATACTAAAAATTAAGTGTATGATCAAAATCTTGCCTTTCAAGAATTGTTTCATGGCTTTACACATATTGAGATAGTTCCAGCGAGACTCACTCTTAGTACTAAGATAGGTCACCATAATAATCAACAGCCCACATCTTAAAACTGCATCGACTCACACAGTCGTGTCACCCCCGAAGGGGCACCCGTGTTTTTGTCTTTTCTAGGTGCGTACTTAGAGTGACAGAAGTGGATACTGGATCCCTTGAGGAAATGGTCCTTGGAAGTTATATGGTGAGTATCTTGGGGTAGATTCTTCCCTCCCCTGCACTGTGATTATTATGATGTTTGAAAACTGACAAGTTATCCAGTACACTAGGTTCATAGTAAGGGTTTCCGTTCGGTGCGGAAAATGATAGATTCCATCGAGAGACCTCCCAACCTTTAGAATAGAGGCTTTGGGGATGGTTATCAATGCACACTACTATCGAATGGGATTTTCATCAACCATCTACATTTGATTAAGTGGGGCGTTTGGAAAACTTGGCTTTAGTTGTTCCCACTTAGGTCGTTCCCGTAGGGTGAGTACTTTTTCCCACTATGGCAGGCCTTCTAAAAGGTTTTAACAAAGCTTAAAATTGCATGAAATAGAATAGATCAGTTTGGCATTTTGATCACCCAGTTAAGGAGAGAGCATAGGCCTATCATCGTTTAATCATAGCAAGAAAAAGTTCAATTTTAAGCCCAAATAAACAATTTTCTATGCTAGGTGAAGATATTGCTTCACAAAGACATGATGTTCTTTTTAGTCCAAAATAGAAAATGAGGTGACTATCCTAGGATTGCTTCATTTTTGAATTAAGTGACTATCCTAGGATTGATTCATTCCAATTAAGTGACTATCCTAGGATTGGTTCATTTTTTTAAAGCTCTTACTCCCCGCGGTCACGTCGGATCCAGTCAAATCCTACCTAAGTCACAGATTACAGTTGCAGACTTACAAATTCTATGCTAAGATAGAAAAATGTGCTAAAACAAACATCAAGAGCACTAAAATAGAAATGCTATATGAAAACATTAAATAGCACTACAGAATCAGCAAAGGGCACTATAAGACCATTAAAGGGCACTATAGAATCAATAAAGGGCATTGTGGAATCTTTAAAGGGCATTGTAGAATCCTTAAAGGGTGCTGAAGAATCTTTAAAGGGCATTGTAGAATCCTTAAAGGGCACTATAGAATCCTTAAAGGGCGATGTAACAGAGTTAAAGAGCGCTAAACTGGGTGTGATCTACACTGAAGTGTGTTTGATGCACTAATACACTCTTTCAGCCGTATCCTGTCAAAAAAATCTATGAAAAGATGTTAAAATTGGGGCAGTAGCCCCACGGTGGGCGCCAAAAATGTGTGTGGGAAATGTTAGTATCAAAATGATATGACAAAAACACACCAGTGCAACATTCAACTAAAGAAAGCTAAATAGAATGAAATCAAAGAAATCAAACAGAGCTTCTTCAGAATCGTTCCATTGTCCTCTATCTCCAGTGATTTGCTTGAAGCTGCTGCTCTCAGATTGTATAAGCAAAGCTTCTCAGAATGGCAACCTGCAAAATGAGTATGCAAAGGGAGAATACTTCTCTATCCTATATGCTAGTGGAGTGAAATGTTGGTATACGGATATGGACAACGGCTGTAGATTATGCACAGGGGTTGTGGATTATGAATGCTATTGAAGCTATGATATGAGGATGATAGGCCATGATATGGAATGTTGATATGCTGGGCTATGCTATGCTATGATTCTAGAGGCTATGAATGCTGGAAGGCTGATTGACTATAGTTTTCCTGTATGCAAGCTTCTCTCTTTTTTTCAAAGACCCGGTAGTCCTTTTTATAGATTTTTACAGGCAAGAGCCTGGCTGGCAAAGATCAATGGCTATGAGATTGTCTGGTAATTTTGAATGGTGAAAGATGGAGAGGTTGAGAGGAAGATGGAAGATGTTGGGAGGTTGGAGAGAAGAATGGAGGTTTGTCTTCAACCCACAGGAACAACTTTGCTCAGAAACAGAGAAATTTGTTAATTTTCTGTTTTGAAGTTATTTCACGGTTGTTGTAGATAATCCAAATTAAATAAATAAATTTATTTAATTTTATGTGAGTTTGAGGATTTAAAACATTTTTGAAATATTTGATGTAAATAGACATTAGAATTTTTAATTAAATATTTGGAATATTTAATTGCGAATAGAATTTAGAAGAATTAATTAAATATTTAGAATATTTAATTGTGAATGGAATTTAGAAGATTTTTTAGAATAGAAGAATACTTAATCTTTATTTGAATAAAATATTCAAGCCAAGATTATATGATAATTAATATAAATAAATCATTATGTTTATTTAATTAATTAAGAAATGGATAAGGAAAGTGATTAAATAAACTTATTTATTTAATCGAAATGAAAGAATGAACAATATAAATAAATTATTTAGATTTATTTATACGCAGATTGAATTCAGAGATTTAATTAAATATTAAAAATATTTAATTAATTACCAAACTATCGTGATGTGACCATTTTTAGGTGTATACACAATGATATATAGATAAAAGTATATACAATATATCCAAAAAATCAATACAGGCTTAGTACAAAATAGACATATTATGGACATAAAATGTCACATATATATCTCTTGTACAAAACATATGTTCCAAAATTCCACATAGGCATACAACAAATAACCATAATATAGTCATTTCCCTCTAGGGGAAGGAAATAGATCCCGTGCTACCTTCAAATTTTGGCTGGATGGAGTGACTATTAGTTCTCTGGTCTTTCGAACACACTCGCTAGTCCTCCTCTCTTCACTCTGGACCTTCAACTGATACAATAAAATGTAAAGATGTTACTACACAAAAATTGAATTAGGGAATGACATATAATAAAATATAATCACTTACCACATACAGATAGTCATCATTCGCATTTACATCATTACCACGTCCATGATCTGGAGTGACAACCACCTATAGCAACCATCAAGACAGAAATTAAGCTAAACAAAAGTATTATGAAAATTTTCTATAATAGACCATAAAATAACAAATATAATGTCAAATCGACTAATTTGTTGTATACCTCTCTCAATGGATCTATAGACATGGAAAATGTACTAATTAACACTGCACATCTGATCTTGACTACTAACATCATTTCATCCTAAATTATCCCTTGGTCTAACAATTTAATTGAATACCCTTATGTGATTAAATTCATCAATCATCCTCTCTCAATTAAATAAATCATTTTATTTGATTAAGTCATTCCATTCTGTTAATTAAATCAATCATCTTGATCTATTTATCTCTATTTAATTAAATAATTCATTTTATTTCATTAAATCACTAAAGTCATCCTATTAAATTAAATAAATTAATATTTATTTAATTTAATCTGAATTTCACTTTCTCTAGTTAAATAAATCAAAAATATTTATTTAACTATCTCTAAATCCTTTCTTTCTCATATTTGATTTAAATGAACCCATAAATCTAAATCAATATGTCACATCATTTTAATCCTCAATAAATTAATTAACCCTTAATTAATTTAATCCTAATACATGTCCCATCCTCTAGCTTTTGCAACTTGCACATGAAAATAGATTTAATTCATTTATTAAATCTCTATTTTCTCTCAAAAGGCATAATAAAGGAATATTCCTCAACTTTGAATTCAAAATCCAAGTGGACTTTGTCCTTCCAACAAGGAATTTACTCCACCTAATAAGTCCTTTTGCCTTGATCCAGGTGGAATTCAATGCATTTTCTTTCCCTCTTACATGTCATTTCAACAATTTCAAATTCCACCTAATTGCATTTATTGACACATTCCTCAAAACTTACACATCCTTCATCCATTCACATGTTGACAAGTGGCATCTTGCCATTGGTTGATTCTTAGTCCCACATTGCTCTCTTTTGGGCATTCTTCCAACTTGATATTCTATAAATATGAGGTCTTATTCCTCATTTCATCATCTACAATTTGAGCAAAGTTATTATACTCAAATCCATTAGCAATTTATCATCAATTTCATCCAAGCATAGTTAGGCTTTTTGCATATTTTCATTATGGAGCTCCATTGAAGTCATCACCACAAGCATTCATCCTTCATCAATCATCTTCATCACATCATTGGAGTTGGGAAAGGGCCAATTTTCACATCAAATTGGCACCAATTCCCCCATGGGATCAAGAGTTTGCATTGCTTTCAATAGGATTTAGATTACTTTCTTGTTCTTTCATTTTATTCTTGTTTTCTTTCTATTTGGACCTTTGCTAATGGATTCTGTGGAGAATCCTTGTTCTTACTTGCATATCCTTCATCTTTCATCCATTCACATGTTGAAAAGTGGCATCTTGCCATTGGTTGATTCTTAGTCCCACATTGCTCTCTTTTGGGAATTCTTCCTACCTGATATTTTATAAATAGGAGGTCTTATTCCTCATTTCATCATGCACAATTTGAGAAAATTTATTATACTCAAATCCATTAGCAATTTATCATCAATTTCATCCAAGCATAGTTAGCCTTTTTGCAGATTTTCATCATGGAGCTCCATTGAAGTCATCACCAAAAGCATTCATCCTTCATCAATCATCTTCATCACATCATTGGAGTTGGGAAAGGGCCAATTTTCACATCAAATTGGCACCAATTCCCCCATAGGATCAAGAGTTTTCATTGCTTTCAATAGGATTTAGCTTACTTTCTTTTTCTTTCATTTTATTCTTTTTTTCTTTCCTATTTGGAGCTTTGCTAATGGATTCCCTGGGGAATCTTTGTTCTTACTATTATCCACTAAAATTTTAACCCTATTGAACCTGATGTTCAACACCTTAGTGTAACATGGGAAGACCTCTAAAGCTGTGGGTTTCTTGTAGATAGAGGTCAACCTCTAGAGAAGGTCGGCTTCCTATGGTGTCACCTAAACTACTGATTCTGTAAAGGAAAAGGGGTAGAAGGAGAATGCTTAAAAATTAAAACTAATGAGAACATTATTTCTATGGTGATACACCAAATTGACAAGAGCAATGAGACACTCAAGTTACACTTGAATACTGATGATGGATATGGGACTACACAACAAGTTTCAGTAGATTATGCATAAGTATTTCACAAACAGGTTTGACATGCACACTTTTAATAAGGAAAAGAAATTTTTCACAAATTAAAAGCTCATGTGTAATTCAGTAAACACAATTTGTAATCTGCATAATACTACTTTTGCAAAGAGAGGCATGCTAACATGAGACAAAGCTATAAGGAAATAGAAAAAATTTCACAAAGTAGCTTGATCAATCACCTAAAAAATGCACAATATTTTGCAAGAACCAGAAGGAAAATTGAACCATCAATGGTAACCAAGGTAAATTCTATATATCATGCTCCAAATGAGTTACAAAATTTTGCTAATCTGAGAAAGGACTACCAAAGTCACAACTTCATAAAAGCATAAGAAGAACCCCCCTTTTAGAAAGAGGCAAAAAATGCCATATATACTAAAAGTGTCGGCCCCTGCCCTAGGGCCTACAAAAAATATCAACCTCTAGAAATATCTGCCCCTAGATCTTTTGAATCGAGTTACTTATGCATTAAATGTGTATCCTCGCTGTCCATGTTGGTGAAGGGTCGCTCCAGGAATGGCCTCAAGATCTTTTGGAATAATTGTATTGACCTCTGGCCTCCGTGTCCACCCTGGAACATCCATCAGAGTCGCCTTGAATGTGGTTGTTCTGATAATCATAAATGTCAATCTACCGCTCGCCAGCAGACACCATAGCTGTCTTCGTGACTTGAGGTTTTCTCCCCTCTTCCTTTTTCCTGCTCAAGATCTTTCTACAGGTTGACCATCTTTGAGAAGCAGCATCCGACCTCCCTTATTAGATCTCCACACCATTGCTTCACTAAGCTGCTCCATCACTTTTGATCTCAAAGTAAGTCCATGTTGTTTACGTTCTGTTGATCTTCTTGGCACCAATCAAGCTGCCAACGGTTCACTTGTAGCTTCCTCTGATTGGTTGAACAACTACCACATGGGATCACCAGATGGTCAAAGGTTATTCCTACAGACTTGCATGTCGATGAGACACTAGTCGTGTCTCCCTGATGCCACAATGCTCCGCAGCAGTTATCGGCATAACTTACCACTATCGGCGAGACCTCCTAGCGAGTTGCAAGAGTTATATTGATATCGCCTTTGTCATTGCCCAGACTATCGGCAAGAATTCATTGGGTCAGAAAGACATTACAGTGAGCCCTTCATCTTTCTCCCCGAGATCAAACCTTTCGTTTCGGCAAGACTCCCCTCTAGTCGGGAAGACCTCTCATTGAACTCAGTCCGCTTCGGTGAGACCACCTTTGGTTGGTGAGACATTACACCGACCGAGCCTTCTGTCAGCGAGTGCAACTTCTTTCAGTGAGACCTCGCCCTGTCGGCCAGACCTTTCATCAAGCTCAAAACATTACACCGAAGGGAGAATCCTTCGGTTAGACTCCAGCGAGTCAGCCAGATGTCACGGCAAGCGGCGAGAGTCATATCGATATCCCCTCATGAACAAAGGTCAGTGTGACATTATCAGGTTGGCGAGACATCTCCCCAAAGAAAACCCCCTTTGCTGAGACTTTGACCATTCGGATAGACCTCACAGTGAATGCAAATCTTTCTCCCCACTGCCGGCCGTTTCGGCGAGACCACCAGTCATTGGCAAGACATTACGCTGAAGCCACAACCTTTCGGCAAGACTTCACCCTGTCAGCGAGACATCTCCTTGAGCTCAAAACATTACACCGAGAGTTCCATTCATCGGCCAGAGGTCAGAGCGAAGGTAAACCACTCTCCTCAATGCTAACCTTGTGAACAACTTTCGATGAGACATCCCAAGCGGAGAGAGATATAAAACTTCACAGCGACCAAGATGTCTTGGTGACCTGAGGATTTTGAATGAATATAGCACAACAGCCAGTCGACAAGACAACTGGAGGGTCTCATCGACTTTCTTCTTGAGGAGTTCTATATCAAGTCCGACTGAGGCATACCATCCAACAGACTTGCTTGTGAAATAGCATCAGATGAAGACCCTCCCAATGAAAACCAAACACCTGCACGCTGGGCTCAACCCTTATGGGAGCCACATTTAATCCACATGCCGAATTTAAAGCATAATTTTCCCCTGATTGAGCCCACGGGTGAAAATTGGGTAACACTTACTTGCATATGATCTTCTAATGTGTTCCTTCATTATGTTTTGTAGGTATTTGGATTGGGGTTCTACATTTGGTGCTAGAAGGAGGGCACTCTTGAAAATCTAATCACATTTTTGCACTAAATTTTGTGTTTTCTTTGTTGTTTTTATGCCTACATAAAACTCCACCATTGGAAGCTCAATGTCGCTATTTAGCACCGCTGAGAACTCAACATCACTATATTGCACCACTACAAACTTCAAACTCTGATGCCCCATGTTTTCCGCCCATAATTTAAATTTTCAAATAGCACCGTTGAATCTTTCTAGTTTGCTGGAATCTTTTTAAATTCCAAACTGTACTGTTGACCTGAACAGTGACGCCTTCATGCTCACTGGTTTGGCTACAAAGCAACATTGATTGGTAAGCGGTGCTATACAACACCACTGGTAAGTTCAAATTGTGACGCCTTCATGGGTTGTACTGGTGGAGGGAAGTAGAAAGTAAAAAATTATTTATGACACGTGCTTTTTTATCAAATTTTGGTTATCTAGTCTATTTTTTGCTTTCTTGACCTTTGTTTTTGCATAACCTAACTAATTTTCTTGTAGGTCAAATTTATCAAAGGTGAAGAGGAAAAGAAGCATGATGACCTCATTTCATGATACCAAGTGTTTTTGAACACTCTAGTGTTTGTTTAACACTCTTAGAAGAGTCACTAATCCTCTTGAAGAAATTTTGTTATCTTCCATGCTTAGGGACTTACTAGTTTTCATTTTGGGCTCTAAAAAGAACTCTTTAAATTCTTGTTACAAAAAGGCTTAAAATGAACATTAGGACTCAAACTTACTAGAGTTTGTTTTGGATTTAATAAATGAACAAGGAAAATTATCACACTTATTTTGGTGCTTAAAAAGAAGTCAGTATTGCTTTGTGGGATTAAAAAGAACATGTGCTACTTTGTTTTGTGATTACCTACTCAAACTAACACCATTGAAAAGACATATGCACTTCTCTTGTGCCTCACGATGATCTTGAGAATCAAAATGCTTTTTGCTGGTCTTAGCTTGGGATAAAGTATTTGCCTCCACACTTCATTTTGGGCTATAAAATTGAACAACAAATTTTGTGTGTGAGTGGGCATATTGCATGTGTTCTCCTTTTGTTTCTAAACAAAGGTTTATCGATCTATGAATATGGTTACTCTCTATTGTTTATCTTAGAGGGCCTGCCTTGTGGGAAAAATTACTCACCCAAGGGAATGACCCAACTGGTAACACTCTAAAGCCAAGAGTATTTCCAGCAGGGATATAAAAGTGGGTATTGGAACAAAAGCCAATATAACGCATTTGACTCTGACGAGAAGGGAAACAATGGTATCTCGCCATATGGGTCAATCTCCACGAACGGAAAGTCTGAATTAAAACCCTTGTGTAGCAAATCCAAAATCCTAAAGCTATTTGTTGGTGCAAGAATGGTCGTTTTGAATCCACCCCACACTTTTACGACTTTTAGTAGAGATGGAAAATATGACATGGGAGATTCATGGGTATTGATGCTTGGCTGCCCTAAAAGAAGTGTTGAGCCATGGAGGGGATCCAATGGGGTCAAGCATCTAACCATCCATTGAAAGTAAGCATAGTTGGACTTGTCCAAGTGGGGACTCAACAAATATCATCTTTCATATCCATAGGGTTGTATATGCTTGTGAATCAAAACACTTTGCTTGTTCGAAAACATTTGGAAACAAACATTTAACATTGCCATCAAAATTTCAAACTCCTTTTGAGAAGCAAATACCTTTGAACGAATTAATATGCCCTTGCTTTCCCTTGGGATTCCCATCCTTAGAGGCTTCTAGGCATTCGGATTCTATCTTAATTTTCTTCCTTAGGATCAACAATAGGTAACTCTTTCCTTAAAGTTTCACGGTTTCCACATTTGTGGGATAAGAGAAAATTTGGGACATTAGACATCTAGATTCAAAATCTAACCAAAGAGTGTGTTTATGATAAAACAAAATCACTAAGAAAGATAACAAAATTGGCTCTCACACATGTGTTAGTTCCTCATGATTTCCAAGAAAGTCAAAATTCCAAAGCAAAATTCCTTGAGAAAAAGTTCAAAATTTAGGAGTCACACTCGAAAGGTCATCAATAAATACATTAGGAAGTGCAATCAAAAGCAACATATCAAGATAAGCAAAAATTTCACAAGGTTCTCTAGACTTATTCCTTTGAACAATCTGGAAATGTATGCTCAGTTTGAACCACTTCTTGGTTAAAAGGTCCTTAGAAGTATTGCATGTTCTTCAATACCGAGGTCTAGTAAACAAGTGTCTTTTTAAGTACATCCTAGGATAAAAATAAAACCTTCATCCATCTTTGAACATCAAACCAAAATCACCTCATCATCAACTCTTTGAAAATCTTGGAAAAATCCTTCATGTTAAACTTTGGGAAAATCATTTGAAACCAATCCAAAAATCATCTTGTTTGATTAGATGTGTGTAGATGCATCCTTCTCCACATATTTAGTCAAATTCTCAAACCTTGTGGACAAATTTATCCCTTGATAACAACCAACATCTTTGGGTTTAGGAGTTCATAATCCAAAATCAAAACCAAGTCAAAAAAACCATCTTGTTTGGTTAGGTGTTTTTAGATGAATCCTTCTTCCCACACTTAGTCAAATTAGCATCTTGAGGAAAAATTTACTTTAGGACAACATCCAACCTCTTAGAGTTTATGAGTTCACCATCAAAAATCAAAAATCCAAAATCAAAATAAATCTCAAAGAAAACATCAAATCAAGTCCTAAAGTTTAACATACCCTCCAAGATTTCTCAAAAATTTCCAATCAATCCATCAAATGACCATCTAACATACATATCATTATCACCCTTTGATCCTTAAAAACATCCTAAATTTTCTCTTTTGTACCTAAAGTTAGATCAATCCAAAAAATTAGAGATTCATCTCTCACATTCTTGAAAATTGATCCCTGTTTTATGGTGCAAACTAGATCTCAACACAAGGGGAACATGGAAGCCAACAAAGAAAGATCTACAACAAGTGACCTAAGTCAAACAAATTTTGAAGCAAATCCCATTGGATCAAGTAATCCTTTGACAAACTTTTTGTTGTCATCGAAAATCAACAAGAGGAAGTTCAAATGGAGGATCTTACCAATAATCCCTTTGGAATGTCACACGAGGAAATCACCGAAATAATTCAAAATCTGGAGAACCATAAGATTATCAATATCATGATGAGACTCAACCCTTCATTATACATGCTTGAATTAGCAAAACAAGGGGGTAAACTCCCCTCTGATTTCAATGTGAGCACTATAGTTGAGCCATCTTTTGGGTCCATGCCCCAAATCTCATCTACCACGCCCATCTCATCTACACCCTCATTTCAAAACATCACCCAAACCATCCCCCAAATCACGACATCTAGCACTCCAACCCAACCTATTGTGAACAAAGGGAGTGCATTTCTTAATGCATTACACATCCTCTAGTAAACAATTAGGATTTGGACACAAACACTATCTTGGGACAATCCATACCCCAAAATCCATCACATCCATATGACCCTCTTACCTTTCATGATCCAAACAACCCATCATCATCATCATTCTGTGCAACACCCCAAACCTCTCTCCCCATAACCTTGCAAGGAGAGGGTGACATATTCGGACCAGGGGGCATTTTTGACACTACACCATTTCCTCAAGAGATTACACCCCTCACATTTCCACCACTTCTACCATTACCATCAATATCCACATCATCCCTTGGTTTAGGACTTCCCCCTTTACCAAGCATCAATCAACAAAATCATATCAACCCATCAAGCATCAACCAAAGTACCATATCAAATCCTCAAAGCTTTTCATCGATATTGCAACAACAGATAGAAACCACCCATACAATTCAAACCACCACCATCACATCATCAACCATCCCCCTAACATCTCAAAACATGGTCTCTCAAGGACCAACCATGTCGATCGCACCATCTACCACTCAAGCCCCAATCATCAACACATTGGTGCCTCTCATTACCACAACAAGCACCATTCCAAATCTACCTCCACCACCACCACCACCAAACTCGAACACATCAAGCCAATACAGTATTGTGTTGCAAGTAGCTCAACAAGTTTCTTATCAAAAGGCACTCCTGTAAGTACAAAAACAGCAAGCCGCACAACTAGCTTCTCAACAAGTGACACAAGTTGCTCAAGCTTCCCAAGTCGCACAACAAGCACAGTAGGGTGCACAATTCCAAGCCTTATTGCAACAACAATAACAATCCACTCAAGCAACACAAGCACAACAAGCTGCTCAAGCAACACAACCACAATAAGCCGCTCAAGTTGCACAAGTTGCCCACCAAGCACAAGCCCAATCCCAAGCACAAGCATTAGCTCAATATTGATCCCAACAAGCATAAGCACAAGCGCAAGAACAAGCACAAGCACAAGCATAGTATCTTGCACAACAACAGGAATCCCAACAACAAATAT
>VDFB02379643.1:0-29488 GCA_007258455.2 Sequoia sempervirens | reverse complement strand
GGTGTAAGGGCAATCTTGCATCACCCAAAAATAGTTAAATTTCAATTTTCTCAGTTTGTAGATGTTTTTACATTTTTAGATACCCTTTTCATCATAATGAAATTCCTAATTTACGGTTTTTATTTTCTACTCCTAGGTTGAAAGATATTGCAGTTTTAGTTTCCCAGATTTACACCTAAAAATATTCTGAGTTGGATTTGAGGCACTTAGAGCTCCCATAATGGCCCCGAAACTTTCCAAAATCAGTGAAGCATATTTTAAGCATGTTCTTGACTCTGAGACCTTTTCAACGGTTCAAACAGTTCGTGAATCGGAGCCCCGGATCAAAAGTTATGGCCCCGGAAGTTGGCTACATCTCTAGAAGATACAATTGCAAATGCTCTTTTGAAATTTGAACTTCATGTTGTAAATTTTTTGGCGCCAAACCGCCTAAACTCAAATTTGAATGTTGTTTTGGCTCCAAAACTAATGAGGAGCTCTATTTATGGGCGGGTTTCTAATTTTTGGGTAACTTTTTGGGGACAAGCTCGCATATTGCGGAAAGGGTCATTTTTGTAGCTTCTGTGCATGTGTTGTAGAATTTGGGGATTTGAGATCCTCTCGCATGTAAGAAGCTCCATTTTCAATAATAAAATTATTCTCTTTGTTTGTGGGTTATTTTCTGTCTCGGGTTGTGCCCTCATCGAGAAGAAGATCAGATCCAAGATTGGTCATTTGAACATAATCTGATCAACTACAAGGAATGATGATGCCACCTCAAAAGTCCAACCCTAAAAGTAAGACCTCCACCGTACTATCTGATAAAATTTTCCCAAAAGAGATGCATCTGTGGAAGACATAACCCACTCAATGAATATGGCTAACATGGCAAGCTGGTGGGTGATTTTAGAATTTTTGAGAATAGTTTTGGGGAAAATCCTTGCTAGGTAGACCCATGTCTTGGTTTAAGCACAAAAGGAAAATGATATAGAAAATTCATTCAACCAACACGTGGTGCACTATGTAATTTTATGCAAGAGTAACCATTTTCCCTTGGGCCTAGTACCATGATAAAGCGGGTAAGAAGTAAGGGTCAAAAACCAAAATGTTTGAAGGAAAAATTTGCTCCACATTAAGTCTTTGTGGATTTGGGTTATGTTTTCTTGTAGAATACTATAAACCATTATTTCAACACTTTTCATGCTACGTGAAGGTAAATATTTGTTAAAGTTATGGTCCATACCTAGTGAAATAGTGTCAACACTAGTAGTGAAAGAGCTAGATAACCCAAGATCCATGACGATTGTGCTATTACAGGATGACATGAGTCTTGAACTTCGTATCACTATAGTATTAGAAATAGGTCACCAAGTTGTAAAGCTCATGCAAGGGGTAATAAATGAATGAAATTCACACAAGATAAATGCTATTCCAAAATTTTGATTCAAATGAAATTAAACTAAGTACAATGAAATGAATGAAATAGAAACTCTACAAACTGAAACACATAAACAAAGTTTTTAATGTTGGAAAATGAAATTTAAAATTTGAAATGGGACTAAATTTCCTAGAGGGTTTATGACTCCCAATCAAGGTTTCTTAGGGTTTCAAATACTAATAAAGAGTCAACATAAAATACCAAAAAAATTAGGCAAAACCACTTGTACTGGAACTAAATCACCTAGAGGGGTGTATGAGTCCTAGATTAGGGTTTTTTCCCAAACTTTGAAAAATTATAATTAAATGTTATGTTTTCTAGTTTGAATTATGGACCTATACTAAGTGAAATAACATATTTTAATTGAAATTCAATGACAAAAGAGGCAAAACCACGACCTATATGCACTTTCACTAATGCAAAACCTAATGCAACATTAATGCAAGATAGATCTATGACTATGATGGACTCCAAATCAGAAATAAAGTGTTCTAAAGGATAGGTTCACCAAAATGAAACCTTAAAAATAGGGGTTCTATCTTTTAGGAGATGGAACACAAGGGATAAGGGCCTATTTTACTTAGTTCATTCAAGGATACCTTAGAAATCTCAATTGAGGGATAGAATTGGGGAAAGAGATTTACAATAAGATGTCCTAGGGTGTGATTAAAGACTAAAGAGGGGTTCACCACCAAGATATTGCTTGGAAATACAAGAAATGTGAATGAAATGCAAGACTTCAGTAAATGACCTAAAAAATGAATGCAAACCAAAATAGGAAACTAAGAAAATACAAAGGTAAACCTAGAAAATTGAAGAGGCTTGGATGACGACCTAAATTCCTAAAAATGTTGATTTTAAGGCACATCGGGACTCATACTCTAGTAGGGGAAATTTAGTCCTAGTTTAGGGTTTCAAGCTGAAACTGAAATCTGGAAATGTTGAATCAGATCTACAGAAAAAGTCTAAAAATAGTTATACTGGGACTCATACACCACAAGTGGAAATTTAGTCCCAGTATTAGGGCTACTCTGAAACTCTGATGTCCTCTAATGCTATCTTGTAGCTTCCCTCCTACCAAATCTTTAGCTCTGAAACACAAAAAAATTCTCTATAAGTGACTTTTTGTGATCTTACAAACAGTGTGACAACTTTGAAAACTTGAAAACTTTTCTCCAATCTTTCTCTTTAATGGATCTTCAAACTAAACCACCTAGATCTAAAATCACACATCAAAGAGGAAAAAATGTTGTTTTGTTAGTGGATAGGGGTTGGCCTTGGTCAAACCTTGTTTTGGTCATCAAACCTTGAAATGAAATCAAATAGAATGAAGGAATGATGAATGAAAAAATATGCAATGTTGCAACTCACCAAACCCTTGAAAAAAAGGCTACAAACTTGTATGCAATGGCTAGCATGAATTTATATTTTGACTCTTGCTTGTATGTTATGGATCTTGATTTGAATGCTTGCTTGAATCATAAAACCTACATCATAAATATTAGTCCAAAAGAAAAACATGATGCATGATGACTTTGACATGATGCTTGATACTTGAATAATGCTCCAAAATTCATAATAATCACTCTTGAATGCTCTTATAAGTGCTCTTATGATAATTTTATGACTTGTAAGCTTGCTAGGTGAAAAATGAGTGAAATAGCCTTGTATTTATACTTTTTTATGCCAAATTTCCTAAAATTACAACAGTACAAGAGGACATCAAATCTATGAGAATAAAATCCCACCAAAATTTAAATTTAAATTAGGTCTAAGCTAAGTGAGACTCATACACAAGTTGTGGTGTATGTGTCCCATTAGGCTAAGCTTGGGACACATTTTTCAAGAAAGGCTTAGTTTAATGTTAAATTTAGATCTAGGCCCTAAAACCTAAGTGGGACCCATATGTCTAAGGTGGAATTTGAGTCCCAGATCACTAAATATGGGCCATACAATCAAAAATCATTAAATTTTGATTGGTCACTTGATGTATGTCGGGACTATCCTCGAAAAGATTCACTAATTAAGGCTTGTGGATGCAAAATAAGACCAAATAAGGCATAAAGAAGCCCAATTTTAATAGTGAGGTCCCAAACAAGTGTGAAAATGTAAAGGGATACATTTTTCTACACTACACATCCAAATTATATTGAATGGAGATAATATGATTCATTTGGCATAAGTGGTAAATAATGTTAGTTGTGATCAAATGGTCAATTTCAAGAGGATAATTTAAGGGGGTAAAGTGAAGAGGCTATTTTTTTATGCACATAGTTTCATTGACTTGCATGGGTGGTGGTTCATCTAATTCTCAAAATTTTCATACATCAAAATGGAATGCTTCAGTAGTAGATCCTACATATCACCAAGCTTTCAAGGATAAACATAATGGTGGAAGACTCAAGTTTCCTATCTACTAAGAATGGTGTATCTTGAATTATCTAAGTAATGTGAAGGCCTCAGATGGTGAACTTCTATCATTGGGATTAAATTCCTTTGAATTATCTAGGCCTAATTATGACTCAAAGAAAATAATGAAGTATAACTATAGACAAAATAGGACTGGACCTTATATTGAGGATTATTAGGTAGATTTTTTCAATGAATTTGTATTAAGAAATAAATTTGATCAAATATTAACTTTATATCAAATGAGAACAATAGGAATCCAAAATGTACCTCAATAAGAAAAACAGGATGATGAAAATATTTTGTATCCAAATTATGAAAGGAAAAGGATATTTTGTGAGCCCCTTCTATAATTAAACTAGTCACAACGAGATACACCTATTATGGAAGTTTCAAAGCCAATTATTGAAGCTAGGTAAACATGGCTAAGTGCCTAAGCACTAAATATGAAAGGTGTGGCCATAACATATATGAAAGAGAATACAAATAAGATGAATATTAAATCTAATCTAGGATCCAACTATGTTTATTTCCTAATAAAGAAAAGGAAATTCCAAGAGATGAAGGTAATATAGTCAAGAGAAGCAAGCACTAACTAGCCAAATCCAAAAGTAACTATTTATCTAGTGTAAAAAGACCCAAACCAGTTATTTATGGTCATTCCTACCAATGTCTTTGTGTATTCTTCAACATCTTCCAAAGGATCACTTCCAATAGAAAAGATAGTAGCCCATAATTTGTAATAGGTTATGCAAGGGTCCCTACCTATCAAACATGCTAAAGATATGAAAGGAAAATCCATACAAATTCAAGCCCCAACTTCCTCATCAATATAATTATCATTTGCATCTCTTTAATTTATGGGATCCATAATGAAGATCTTCTATTGAATTGGAAAAAGAAGATCCATTTTTCTAAGAAATAATGCAAACAAATGGAGAGGATACTTTTTTAGTTCACATTGAATAATTAGCAAGTGTATTTTCCAAAGTGGTTATTTTTGAGATGGCTGAAGACCAATATAAAGAAAATAAATAAGGAACTCAAGAATTTTATTCACTAGTGGTAAGTACTAAAAGAGGAAACTCTAAGCCAATACAAAAAATGATTCCTGATCCATAAGAGGGTGGGGATATTGAGGTAATGTAGGATTGCAATGAAGTTGAAGAGATCAACATAGCTAAAGAAGTACATCTTGAGGTATTTCCAAAAGAGCACCTAAAAAGAGGAATATTTCTTATCAACAAGAAGTTACAACATAACAAGAAATAACACACATTGATTGGAATCCTACATTCTACCTCTAGAGAAAACATAGGACATTCAATAATAGAAACAATTGGAGGTAATAGATAAAATATTTATAAAATGGATAGCTAGTGAACTTGAGTAGCTAATACAAGTAGAAGTTCCATTAGACTTCAAAAGTCTAATGAAAAAAAAAAAAACTCTCAAGACTAAAAGAAAGGATAGGGCCATAGAAATAGTTAGAATAAATTATTCCAACTCCAAAATTCTTGAGATTTCCACACCAATTGTCCAAAAGGATAAGGGAGAAATCTAGCTAGATGACTACCAAATCACTAGAATGCATCTAGGATATACCACATGAGATAAAGCTATAGAAATCTAGACCAATGTAGAATTCACTAATATGAAAATGAGGAAGGATAAGAAAAGGAAGCAAGAATTAAAAGTACAAATCTTCTAGATTCAATTTTTGATCAAGAATTGATTTCCCTAGGATAAGTCATTCAATAACTTCCTTCTCATTGAGTCTTGTTATCACAAGATGAAGTGTCCTCACCTAAAGGTATTAATAATGAGGTTGTTAGAATGGAGGGTTAGATTAAATATATGGTAGCACAAGGAGAATAATTGATTAAAACATCCATACAAAGATATTCAGAAGTGGTAGAGTGGTAGGACAAGGCTATCAAGATACAAAAGAGTTGTGGAGACCAAATAGAACAATGTGATATTGAAATCTATAGGTTACAAGCACTAAAGAAACTATATGATGAGATCCTACTAAAAGAAGGAATAGTCACTAATGAGACTATTTCCTAAGATATGATGAGGTAGCTTTCATTGATATAATTAAAAAATAGAATAATGATATAAAAAGTTAGATGATGAAGAGAAAATTTTGAAAAAAATTAATGAAGATTTTGTTAATGTAAGTGGTCTCATGGAATATGCTAAAAAGGATAAGTGACAAAAGATATAAAAGTGAAATAAATTTTGGTTGATGGTAAAGCCTTATTGGAGGATTGAAATTAGGTTTTCCCACATATAGATTTGGTAAAAGTTATATTTTGTTTCCATGCCACATCACCAAGAGAGATATTTCAAGAAGATCTAGGTATCCTTAAAATTTTGTGCCAATTATCAAGGTGTTGTAAAGGTTTGAATTTCCAAAGGAATATTCCAACTGCCAATTGTCGATATGCTAATGACATCCACATGTTGTTGAATTGTTATCATTGATTATTGTTGACATAATCTAGGTCATTAATATTGTAATTTACTTTTGTCACCCTTCTTCTATAAAAAGGATAGAGTCACACTTTTTTAGGATTATAAAGTGTTTCTTATTTCCAAACCTATGTTAGAGAATTGCTAACTTTAGGCCTACTCCATGAATTATATTCACTCTCAATAAAATTTATTATATACTTTTGTAAAGAATTTTATAATTGAGGCCAATTCAATCTCATTTCCAAATTGTAAATCATATATGACTATACATTTACCATTTACTTTAAAATATAAAAAATTTGCACCTATGTTTGGGTGAATTTGATCAATTTCTTGGTGGAATAAATTTCCCTTGGACCTTTTCATTATATGTACATAGTTTTGAATAATTATGGTGAGGTATAAAATGATTAAAGCCTCGGTATTTCTTAAAAAATATTCATGTGTTATTGCTGAAATCATTCGAAGGTGAATGAATAATTAAAATTATTCAAAAAGAAGTCAAGTAAGTCCTACTAAATACATTTCAACTTGAGGAAATAATAAAATTGTTTAATGTTTATGAAAATATTTAAGCAATATTAGAAGAATTGATCGAAGTTATCTTCTTCTTTGTAAAATTTGTTGAAATAATTATTGAACCTATTACATAAATGTTTGAAATTGTTGATGTAAGAGAATCAACCCTCAAGCACAACATCCCAAAAATACAAGATGCATTTAGAAATTATTTTTCAACAACAAAAAATATGTGCAACAAGTATCCTTTCTTTGTTCCGTCAAATCTCTTGGAAATTCATGTATTATAAAAAATAATCTAGAATTAAGTTGTGTGCATCCATATGGGCTAATATAAATCATTAAAAATCTGATAATATACTCAAATATAACAAAAACAATAAAAATAAAAATGTACTCCCTCAATCTAGCTTCTTTCCCAAGTTTCTAGCTCCTATCAATTGCAACCTTCAACTGAAAACCATTCCTACAATAAACCATGGATTCACCAAACTATTTTCTTCTACAAAAAAATCCTTAGACCTACAAAATCATGGATTTTGGAATACCTCTCCCAAAGGAAATTCCTAGAGTCTTCTCTCCAAAAATATAGAAAAGAATCCTTACTCCCAAAATTCCTTTTTTCGTCCTTTTGAATTTCACAAATCAAAATTTTACTCCTAAACTATCTCTAACACCATAATTTTGTAACAATATAATAAGGCCAATTATTTAATATTTTATTTAGGCCTAATATTACAATTTATTATCCAAATAGCTAATTACCAAACCTCAAGAAATAATGAAAATTAAAATACTTTCTTTCTTGTTGATGTTGATTACTAGTAATATCGGATGCTCCTTCATTAGACATGTTAGGTAGAAATTTTTTGAGCATAGGCTCACAAAAATAGAGTTGAGTAGTAGAACTACTATTTCAAATTGAAAGAAACATACAACATACGCCAATACTAAAATTGTTACCTTTGAGAATTTCTACTTTCTCCTCTTCCAACACTTAGTTGTAACAAGCAACCTCTTTCTTTAACAACTTTGATCTTTACTTCTCTTCCTCAATGTGGAATTAGCTCTACCATAACCTAACCACCTCCTCCAAGTGTATATCACATTCTCCTCCAATATTTTTGGATTAAACCCACCATAGTCCATCCACCTCCACCAAATTGCATTTGTACTTAACTTTGCAATACCATAAAACCCTTCTTTGCATACTAATCATCTTTAAAAATCTTTAACTGAACCATCTCATCTATATTCACTAACAAATCCATCTCAACATGAAAATCATCTTTCTTAAATTTAATAAGAAAATATTGTACCTTCTCATCACTTGTTGCGACTTCAATTTTATTCTCTTCTTTCATACCTTTAATAAGACATGAAATTGTATCACTTTTGATGAGGGCGACATTGCCCAAAACCCACAGAAATCACAACAGATATCAACACAGAATATGCAAGACAAAAAATTGACTCACTTTTAATTATATTTAGAAAATGAAATTATAGATTCAAAGCTTACATGCTACAACCTCATGAGCTTGATTCATTACAACAAAATCAACTCAGAAAAGAAAATCTATTATTAAAAGCCACAATCTGCACTATCAGGGCCACCTTCTACAATCCCCACTTAACACTTTTTATTTTCCCCAATAACCACCATAGAATGCTCTGGAAATTTCAAATTTCCCCTTTTATTTTGGTGCCAGAAGTCCCACCATTTGATTTTTGTCCTAGAAAGAATTTTTTATGAAATTCACTTTGTAGAGGACCAACTTTGTGAGGCCATAACTTTTGATCTGGGTGTCTGATTTGCTATTATTGCATAACGTCGGAAAGCTCTCGATGTGCTCTACAACATGTGAACCTACTATAGGTTGGTTCAACCACTTTTTCAGCTGTTTAAGGGCCTCCAAAGTTTTATATCTAAATTTGAAGTTGCATTGGAGAAATTTCCCGGGACACAAACTTTAATTTCTCCCAAACCATATAGGGTATTGAGGTGATTCTTTCGCGAATGGAAATTATTTTCAGCTCTACTCCTTGGGGTAAAATTTCATGTCCATACAAGCTTATTTTGGCTAAATTACTAAAAATAGTAAGTGCTCATTTTTTGCTAGTTCTGACGCCTGACAGTCTTATACCCCTTAAGTGCCACCATGGGACTCAAAACAACTAAGGAAAATAAAGGAAACAATTTTTTTTTTTGGTTGATGCAAGATTTCCCTACACCACTGGATGGTCCTGCATCAACTTCTTTGTCCTATAACTTGTTGACTGAGGATACTAGTATGGGTTGATCACGCTTGATCCATGATGAATCAAAGCATAACATAGCTACTAATACTCAATCTTCAAACAAGATCATTCAAATTGAGTGTGAGTGAATTCAACAACATAAGTTTGTAATTGAAATATGGATCCATTTGTCTCTAAATAGTGTTCTATTTATAAGAAAGTAAATGAGAAATGAAGGGTTGAAATCAAAAAGATCAATCAACTATCAAGGATGGAGGAAATAGGAGGTATGGATCATGGATTCTCATCAGTGGGTGAGAATGCAAGATGAGATTGAATAAAGGGTTCCCATTTGTTCCAAACAAACACACTTTTGACCTGCACACACAAGTCACAAGGTAACTTGCTCAAGAAGTCACAAGTTTAGCTTGCTTAAGAAGCCAAGTGAGAATATCCCTTTTTCACATGATTGGTTTGAAAGAATATTCTTTGGAATATTCTCGTGAGTGAGGAAAAAGGATATTTTGCAAATTAAAACAAAGTCTTAATTGTGCAAAAAAGGGGTTAGGAATATTCCATAGGAATATTTCCCTTTTGGAGGAAAAATAGATTAATTGTTAATTAAACAAGGTTTAATCATATAATTAGGGGATTTGGAGGAATATAGTGATATTCATTAAATTAAATGATTTAATGAATGGGGGAAAGGTGAAATGACATTTAATTAAATAACTTAGGGTTATTTAATTAAATAAGAGGACTCATGGAATTAAATTAAATACTTTGATTTATTTAATTTAATAGGATGAAATGTTTACACAAAAGGGGGTGAATTAACCTGATTAAATGTGTTAGGTTAATAGATGAAAATGGTTCAATTATTTAAATAACTAGGCTAATTTAATTAATTAAGAAAAAAGATGATAGATTTGAGAGGAAATGATGTTAGTATACCTGATTCGAGTGCATGATATCATTTAAGAAATTATTCAGTGTCTACATTTTGCCCCTCTTTGAAGCAAGGTACCTATTGCTTTAGTTCAAAGACTGATGCTTCTTAGATTAAAAACTATTGCTTAAATCAAAAATAAAAAATTTCTAATTTTGCGATTTTTTAGATGACCTACTAGTGAAGGATTAAGTTGATCCCCTACCCCCTCGATAAATCGGGTAGAAATTTTGAACTTTGGGTTGATTTCTCAACAAAGGTGAAAAGCTACCCAAGGGGTCCACAAAGGCTTCGAGATGCAAGAAATATGCCAAAAATGCAAAAAATAATGTAAAATAAGGTTTTGATTGGAAAAGTTGATGAAAATGATGATAAACTCTAGCTTGAATGCGAAATTAGTGCAAAACACCATAATTTTCTTGCATAAATAAGCCAAGAAGGGTGACTTTCAATTCATTTGTGCATTCACATCTTAAAGAATTCTTATTGTTTGAGCTCTGACCCTCTAATGAAATGGCATGACGAGAGCTCGATTGACACATTTTTGATTGAGTGTGAGAATACCAGAGGCTTCCAGGTGCAGGACCACTAGTATGTGATCGAAAACCTGATTTGAAATTTGAGTTTTTGATGCATTTATTGCACTTTAGAATTTAAACTTTATCGGCATCACTATATAATGATGCCCATTTGAGAATTGGGGACACTAAAATGATTTTTGGTGATGCATATGTTTATGGTGATGTAGTTTGCAATTTAGAATTAGGGTTTTCAATTTTAAATTGTGACACATATTTATATAGCAACGCACTTCCTAATTTGGAAATTAGGGTTAGGGTTTCCAAATTTCAAATCACAGCACATATGTTTATGGTGATGCATTTTGTGATTTGTAATTCGAAATGCCTTCGGGCATCACAATTTGGAATTTAAAATATAGCGACGCTATTATGAATTTTGAGCTGAAAATTCCAAATTGAGTCAAATTTTCTCAAATTTTGACGTCGTGCGCTTTGTGAGTGCAAGAGGTCATTCCACTATTCATGTCTCATGAGCATAGGCCCACAGTTTTGGAGTGATTGGATGATTTATCCAAGTTGTGCTAGGAACACCTAGGAGATATTGGCTTATGGTACATTCCATATGTGCCCATCGTCTAGACACATCTAGCTATGATAACCGCACTATGCGAGCGATGGGACAGTGAGAATTCATTGTTCCACCTTCCGAGAAGTGAGGCAATAGTCACATTAGAGGACGCATGGCATATTCTACATTTTCTAATTCATGGCAAGCAAGTGATTTACAATGTCCACGCCAGATATGATGCCTGTTACAAGGCGATGGAGATTGAGGCCATCACTCTAGTTACTTCACAGATTGACCTCAAGGCGTATAGAGGTCACGTGCCCACTTTCAGGTTGATTATCACATCCATCATTTCTAGTTTGGTCACTCCAGATCGACGAAGTAGGGAATTCAACATAGGATGGGGCTTAGCATGGCACAAGATGCTTTACAAGAGGACTCTTTTTGAATGGGGGCCAGTGATGATGGCCTTGTTATATCATGATATGCATGACTTCATCTACTACGATCACAGATCCATTGGTGTAGGGGTTACCTTGCTACATATTTGGGCTTGGTAACATATTGCTATTCTCCTATCGATTGTATAGATGGTCGACATTGAGCCAGATGATCCTATGGTTTGCAGGTACAAAGGATCCATTACTCTGTAACATAGAAAGCAGCTTGATCTTCCATACTGGTACCGAGTATTGGATGATATGATAGTGTTTAAAGGGCGACCCTAAATATAGATGCCAACATGGTACGATGACGATCAACAACTCCATTTTGCTAGATAGAACCAGTATATGCAAGGTTGGGAGCAAACCATTGTAGAGTGATACCTACTAGATAGAGTGGCTTGATAGTTTGGTGAGAAACAAGATAGGCTCAATGAAGACTATAGAGCCATTTTTGTGAGATTTTCTCGAGAGGTTCCCACATGGGGACCCACTATTCCAGATTCAGAGGTGATCGAGGGTTTTCGATAGTTTGTGGCACAACCATGGGCTTATGATCAAGGCTAGGTGAATGCATAGACAATACAAGCATATGATGCATGGTTCTCACCCATAAGCAAGTTGATAGATTCAACAAGTGCTCATCCCCAAGGGAGACCTAGAGGAAGGGGGCAGGTAGGGGCAGAGGATAGGGTGGCTAGAATGGCTAGGATGGATAGATTTCAGGGGCTCCACTAGTTGGAAAATAGCCTCCACAGTAGCCTCCTACTCAACAGCAACCAGTTTAGCAACTGACAGGACAGTAGTAGCCAACAAACAAACACTACCACCAGATCCCAGAGATATTTAGATTCAACAGCTACAACAGTAGGTGTAGGTTCTTACAGGTGAGTGGGATCGGGCCTGCCAACAGATTTTGGTTATTACTACTAAGAGGGACCAGGACAAATAGTAGGTTGTGGCCATCATAGCTGAGAGAGACCATGCGAGTTAGCAAGTACAGGCTATCACAACTGAGAGAGACTAGGAAATTGGGCAATGGCAGTAGATAGAGATGATCACAGTAGCCACTCAGGGCCAGATTGTATCTTCCAAGTTGTACCGAGAGGTTGTGATTGAGGAAACCTATTAGAGGATGCACTACCATAGAGATGTGCCAGCGCCACTCTGACAACCTGACTATTCACATTAAATCGATGCATGGCCCAAGGCTATGGATCAGCTAGAGAGGTAGGTCAAAGAGGGGAGCAGCCATCAAGGCTAGCTAGAGTGTATCGACACTCTTTGATTTTTTTGCCCCATTCTTTGATATAGATATACATTCATGGTATCCTTTTTGATAGCCTCATGGATATTGTATTTATGATTGATGTACATATGTTGATCCAAATATTTTACCATGAAATTCATTTTTTGATATATATATGATACAAATATAGATTCTATATGATGTCTTCATCTTGTTTCATGCTTATGATTGTATGGATGTATGTGATGCACTTTATTTATGCTTATGAGATATGTGATGATACATGAGATGTAATGATATAGATGGATGTAATGTTGTATCTATTTTTCAGTATCTTTTCATGATATGCTATGGGATGGATGATATGATATGAAAATGTTATGTTATGATTATGTATGAAAATTTTATGGATGCATTTCTATTTATTTGTTTTTTTATACAATTTTTTGATGAGATGATCATGTATGCATATGGATGTATGGATGGATAATGCATATGTTTATGCTTATGATATGATATGTGATGCATGTTTATGATATGCAACGATTCAAGATGCTTAAAATAACAAATCTATATCATTCATCACAACTTAAATGATAACGTAGGATGTATGCTTTATGATATGTTATGATTATACCATGATGTATGCATGCTAATAATTTGTGGATGTAGGATGGATGCATTGACGATGTTTGTGTTGACTGCCATGATACTAGGTTAGTGTAGAATAGAAGAAACAAGATGAATGAACATTGATTATGATGATTTATTCAAAAGATCCAACAAGTCAATTATCCATCAAGACTTTATTAGAGATGGTGATAAGAAATGATTGATGATGAATGTAGGATGATTTTCTCATTTTTCAGGATTGGTATTTTTCATTGTTCCTTATTGTTTTATATAGCACATAGACACGATGCATTAAGGTATTGATAACCAGGATGACAATGTATCTAGTGTAATGGAATTTGACTCTACAAATAGATAGGATAGTTCCTATTCACACCTTGACATACAAAAACCTCATCAGAATGTAAGTTAGAAGCTTAGAATATATTGGACCAAAGCATACACAAAATTCAACAACATAATCCAAACAACCTTCCTACACATAACTAAGCGAGTATGCACCAAGATTATTTTACAAGAATACCCACAAGCACAAAAAAAGAAAGATAATAATTGATGTCCCATTCATTTCTCTCTAAATCATTTTTAGATAGACATCATTGAGAGGTCCTCACAATGGGTCATTAAGATAAATTAGAAGAAAAGATCAAAGACAAACAATTAGTGTTATCTATATCTCTTGCCAGTTTATTTTAGCTAAAGTGATGCCTAATACGGATGTCCATCATAGGAAGGATACATCCCAGGACATGTTGATTAGATGGTTTGATGTTAGGATGATGATGCTAATGATAATCCATTGATATAAACTTCACTTACACATTTACCTATGATTTAGACTTTAGATTTTGACACTTAGGTTCTCACTTTATGACTTGCGATACTTGCTTTCTATTTGGTTTTCCAAAAGGTTGAAGGCGATGATTATGGGCCAAGGTTATTGTGGGTGAAAGCGAGATGGGATGGATGGTTTTGTATTTTCTAGAATATTTCAATTTTTTGGTATTTTTGAATTTTTTTTGAAGTTTTTTGTCCTTTTTGAAAGTTTACGTGACTATTTATGTTTTTTATTATTTGAGGTTGTTTAGGTTTTTGTCAAGGATATTTGAATGTTTATTTCTTTTGAATGTTTTCTAATGTTTTTGGGCTTTTAATTTTCAAATGTTTTTGTGTTTTCTAAAATTTGAATGTTTAGTGGTTTTCTAAGATTTTACAAGTGTTTATGTATTTTCCAATATTTGAATGTTTTAGGGTTTTCTAAATATTTGAATGTTTTTGGTTTTTCAAGTTTCAACGAAGAACCTAACCTAAAAGACCTATCCTAGGGGCCTCAAGGACTGATCAAAGATAAGCCTTGCCTACGTTATACACATAGAGATCACGCAGTTCAACTGGCACGACTTATTGAATATGATATATTAACAGTTGATAGAATGCTAGTTTATTATGACAAACTCTTAAAGGAATGACCTAGGGTGTTTTGGAGGCACAACAATGATGACCTTTCCTACATTCAAGCTCAAAGACAATGTAGTTCGCCAAGGGTACTAAATTTTTTATATTTTTGATGTTCAAACTTTTTAGGATTTGGATGTGTTTTGAATGTTTTGGATTTTTCCTTTACAATTTTCTAAATGTTTTTAGGTTTTAGCTAATAGGATTTTGCCAATGTTTTTGGATTTTTTTATGAACATTTTACGAATGTTTTTGTTATTTTATGATGAGATTTCCAATGACCTCAGGATATAAAAGAACCTGAAATGATCCATAACGAATTTCCCCTAGCGTGACACAGTAGACTACCTCGATACAAGTAGGACAAACTGATGTTTAGAATATGCCAAGTAGTACTAAAGGGGATATGATAGTTCAAAATATCAAGCCATGATAGAGACGCAAATGGATGGAGGATGCATTGAATGGAGGGTGGTGCAAAGAATGGTGGGATAAAGAGCCAAAGAATACATGGAGGTTCTTTATTTATGCAAGGCACCTATTTGCTAGGTTTTCACAAAGGTACTTTTCCAAAGTTGCCACCGAAGTGGTTTTCACTAGAGGACAATTTTTTTCTTTACTTTTGCAATCCTTTTTCTTATGTTTTTTGGATTTTGATTGATTTTTTTATTTTTTTTGTATTTTTCAGATTTTACACCCTTCAAGACTAGGCATAATTTTTTTTGAGATGCAAACTATTAGTTTTTTCCTACAAGGGTTCCCCTTCAGGTATCAACAATTGGTATGCTCCCGATCCATAGTTACCTATGATGAAAAATGGACCCAACTAGTTAGGATCAAACTTTAATTTACTGTCTTATTTTGGTAGATTCTTTTGAATTTTTTTTAGGACAAGATCCCCTATCTAGAAGGAATGGCATTTTATCTTCTCTTTATATCTCTATTTTAGTCAGTTTTGATATACTTGCTAGTGATTGATGGCATTGAGATGATGTTCATCTAGAAATTCTAGCTCATTTAGCTAATATACTCTGTATTCTTCATTAGTGATCAGGTTCTATAGTGACACTCACAATGATGGGAGCTCAACCTTAATAGGGATAATGGATTATGATCCATAGACCAAGGATAAAGGGGTTGCACCTATTGGTGTGTGGATATCTGTTCGATAGGCCCAAAGAGATGGATTCAACTGTAGATGCCAGTCACGACCAACTTCATTTACCATTTTCTTTAGGATTTTTGAAATGATATTGTTTGTAACCTCAGCTTGACTATTTCCCTAGGGATAATATAGGGTAGAGAATCAGTGTTGGATGTTGAATCTTTGGCATAGCTCTTTCACATCTCGATTCTTAAAGGGTGTTTCATTGTCTGAGATTAGGGTTTAAGGAGCACCATATCAATAGATGAGGTAATTCATGATAAAATTGGAAATTTGCTTCCCCATTATGTAGGTCATAGGAATGGATTTGAACCACTTGGTAAAGTAATCAGTGATGGTTATGATAAACTTGTGGTTGTTGGATGAGGTTGGAGTGATTTTTCCTATGAGGTCAAGCCCCCATTGCGAGAAAGGCTAGGGTGTATCATTGGTTGCAATTGTTGAGCTGGGGTATGGATCAAATCTCCATGCTATTAAAATTGGACACATTTCTGCACATACTGATGAGGTTCTCTTTCTATGGTTGGCCAGTAGTACCCTATCCTTAATAGTTTCTTAGCTAAAGTCATACCACTAGAATGGGAATGACATATGCCATTGTTTACTTCTGTTAAAGCAAATAAGGCTTCCTCTTGGTTAAGACATCATAGTAATTTCCCTTTGATTCTCTAACAGTAAAGGGTATCACCTAGGATCATTAATTGGGATGCCTTTTTAACAATGTTCTTTTTAAGGTTTGAGGTGATATCAAATGGAAGGTTTCCTCTACTTAGGTAGATGAATATTTCATGATACCATAGGGATCTAGGAACAACAATTACACACACGAATTTAGATTCATGGATTTCAAAAGTTAGTACAAGAAGTTGTTCTACCAATAATTCACATTGTAGGATGTTGTTTGGCATACCTAACAATGATATGATTGTTTCCATTGTGTTTGCTGCTCTGTTGTTAATACGAGGAATCTACTCAAAATTTATGTCAATGAAAAGGTATTTGAGATTTTCCACCATCTTCAAGGAGTAATTTTATCATCCTTACTTTTGATAGTCATCATTGACTTGGTTGATAACCAATTATGAGTCTCCATAGACTTTCATCTCTTGTATCTTCCATTGAACCATTATCCTTAGACCCGTGATTAGGGATTTGTAATCAACAATGTTGTTAGTTCATGGTAATGATAGCCTATAGGAATTTGGAATAAAATCACCTTGAGGGTTGTAGAAAAGAATACCCACTCTAGATCCATGTTGGGTGAATGATCCATCAAAGTACATCATCCACTGAGTTGTGAGATTAATAAAGAACAATGATTCGTCGGGGAACTCAAATGTCAAGGGGTTATCTACATAGATGGGTGCCTCTTCCAATTGGTATATGATCACTTGTCCTTTTATTTCCTTGTGTTCTACATACTCTATGTCAAATTCAATTAAGATCATTACCCATTTGGCCATTCGCCAAATGAGAGTTGTTTTAGATAACAAGTATTTAAGTGGGTCGATCTTTGCAATGAGCTTGATTTGATGTGATTGCATGTAATGTCTGAAATTTTGTGAAGCAAAAAATACTACTAGGCATGCCTTCTCAATGGGTGAATAGTTCATTTCATAGCCCACCAGGGTTTTGCTGATGTAATAGATAACCCTTTCCTTTCTATTTTCATCATGTTGTGCTAGAAGAGCTCCTAGTGCTACTGATGTTGATGAGATATATAGGATCAATGGTTTTTTTTCTATTAGTGGCATGAGAACTAGAGGTTTCAATAGATAATTTTTGATCTACTGGAAAGCTTTATCACATTTCCCATCCCACTTGTAAGTTATTCCTTTATGGAGAAAATGTGAAAATGGGTGGATATTTTTTGATAGTTGTGCTATGAACTGTTTGATGGATTGCAACCTACCTTGTAATCCTCTCATCTACTTCAATGTTTATAGTGGTTCCATGTCGAGGATGGATTTTACCTTTGTTGGATCAATTTCTATCCCTCCTTAAGAAACAATATAGCCAAGAATTTTCCCTGATGTAACCCCAAAGACACACTTTTTTGGATTCAGTCATACCTTGTATTCTTCAATTCTATCAAATATGGGTTGTAAGACTTGTATGTGCTCACTTATTTTCTTTGATTTTGAAAAAATATCATCCACATAATCTTAAACTATTTTGTGGATCATGTCATGGAAGATAAGGGTCATTTCCCATTGATAAGTTGTTCTTGCATTCTTAACCCAAATGGCATTGCGTTCTAGCAATATGTTCCCCATAGACAAGTGAATGCAGTTTTATGTTGATCCTCCTTGACGATTATGATCTAATTATAGCCTGAAAAACCATCCATGAGCAATAGTATTTCATGCCCAACTATTAAGTATACAATAAGGTCAATGTTAGGAAGAGGGAATTCATCCTTCAGGCATGTTTTGTTTAAGTCTCTGAAATTAGTGCATATTATGATGCCCCCAGTGGGTTTTGAGAGTGGTACCAGATTTGAAATCCACTCAGGATAATCTATCAGTTGGATGAATCCAACATCAAGAAGCTTTTGTAACTCTAGTTTCACCAAGAGTGTTATCTAAGGGTGCATTTTCCTTAATTTCTGCTTTACTGGCTTGGATTCGGGATAGAATACTAAGTGATGCACCACTACTTCTGGATCAAGCCTTGGCATATCATTGTACGACCATGAAAAGTTAGCTCTCATTTTTTTTAGGAATGCTGCCATGGTTTAGTCAAGGATGGAGGGTCCAGGAATAGGACTGTCCAACCTTGTAGCAAGAGTAAACACAATGAAAACTCGAAGAATTGGAACAACAATCCCACATGGATATATAGATAATGATCAATTATTAACATGAAGCATGACCTACCTTCTGGCTTCTAGATGATAGAATGATATGGCGCTAAGCCCAAAAATACAATGCGATTCAAAGCTCGTATCTCCTAGATCTTCTTACTTCTCTATCACTCTATCATCACTGATGCCTAATGTAACTACAATATGCTTATATATTAGTTCCTAGCTTTGGAAAAGGTATGCATCAGCCTCAAGAGGTCTCAAACCCCAAATTTGATGAAACAAGTGAAGGTCGGCCAAAACATATGATTCTCCTTTGATATTTGGATAAACATGATGCAGATTGGAACAAAGGTTCCTCAATGAATGTGAATCCTTATGAAATGGTTTCCTGAGCTCCACAAGTCATGGGATAGGTCTGTACACTTGAAAATCCATGATTGGTTAGTGAATGCTCTCTATCCAATTACAACTGATATTTTGTTAGTGATATCTTCATACTGGAATCGCCAAAAAATTTGAATTTTGGATATAATATAGATGTTGCAATGAAGATCATATATCCTACTCCCTGAGCTTTGATGTTATAATGCGGTATAATGCAGTATGAAGTACTAAGAGTGGGCCTGAAAATTAACTACTGAAATGTAAGAAAACATGAATGAAAACATTTTTGGTTGATGCAAGATTGCTTGAAACTTGGGATGCTCCTACATCAGACACTCGAGGTTGAAGAAAAGTGAGTCTCTCTCTTTCCTAGGGCTAGAGGAAAACCAATGCAGTCCACCTCAACCTGAGAAATCCATGATGAATCTTCCTCCATTCTTCCATTCCACCTGACTAGATATTCCTTGTATTTCCTTCCTCTGGTACTATGTCCAACTCTGCTATCTAAAATTTCCTCAGTTTCCTCTAGATGATGTGCTATCTATTCCAAAAAACCAACTTCTCTATTCTCTGATGAGTCTCCTTCATGATACTAGTATAGGTCTGCAATGTTGAATATAGGTGATATGCCAAATTCCTTCGGTAGTTCCACTTCATATGCATTTCTAGAATTAAACATCCTGATGATCTTACAAGGTCCAAACTTCTTCATCTTCAACTTATTATATGTCCCAACTGGAAATATCTCTTTTCTTAGATATACCATTATTTCCTCTCCTACTGCAAACTCCTTGTGTCTTCTCTTCTCATCTACTTTCTCCTTTTATGTGTTGTTCATCTTCTCCAGATGCTCCTTAACTTGAGTATGCATTGTTTCCATAAATCCTACAAATTATTCTACCTCTGCACTCTTTTTATTCTCCATATTGATATCTCTTAATTCTACTACTCCTCTGCGTTGTTTTCCTATCATAATTTCAAATGGTGTGTTCCCTGTGCTCTGGTTTACTAAATTTTTGTATGAAAATTCTACTTGCATTAGTATTAAGTCCCAATTTAATACTTTCCCTTCATTTAAACACCTTAAAAAGTTCCCCAAACTCCTATTTACTACTATTTTTCCATCTATCTGCAGGTGAAATTTTGAACTATACTTCAAATCTATCTTCATTGTCTTCCACAATATTTTCCAAAAATATTCAATGAATCTGGTGTCTCTATATAATACTATACTCTTTGGTAGTCCATGTAATCTTACAATCTCCCTAAAAAATAGGTTTGCAACATGTATGACATCATTTCTTTTCTTACAAGGTATGAAATGTGTCATCTTAGAAAATCTATCCACAACCACAAATATAGAGTCAAATCATCTTGGTGTCTTAGATAATCCCAACACAAAATTCATGCTAATTTCTTCCCATGTTCTCTCTGGTACTTTCAATGGTGTATATTTTCCAATGTTTTGAATTTTCGTTTTGCAACCTAACAAATCCTACAACTTTGAACATATTTCTTGACATCCTTATACAACTATAGCCAAAAATATTTCACTCACCAATGCTACGGTCTTATCAATTCCAAAATGTCTTGCTAATCCTCTGTAATTCTTTTCCTTGATCAAATTATCTCTCATTGAACTTCTAGGGATACATAACTGATTGTTATTCAATAACATATCTTCCTAAATGAAAGAATTCAATCATTGGCTTCTATCTGTCTCTACAGGTTCCTTGCAAGCCTTCCATGTTGTTGGTTATTTTTTAAGAACCAAATTGATCTCTAGAAATACCTATGGACTTTTCCATTTCCAATAATTAGTAATCTAAAGGGATTGGCCAATGAATGAGTAGAAGCTACAAGACTTCTACTCCTACACTTTGGGCTCTGTGAAACCTGGGAGGGTGATCCCATAATGTATACTCAAGAATTCATAAATTTTTTACTAAATACACTTTCAAGAACAGATACTTCTCATAAAATTACTCGACAACATATTACATCAAATAAGTTGGGAGATTATTTATCAATGTATTATACTTGGAGCATGAGAAGGAAGAACTTCAACACAAGACAACTACAATGGTATTTATTTGATAATTTGTAAATTAAAAGTGATTAGCTAATGAATCAACATAGATACTAAACCACAAGTACTTTGCACGAACTAGTTCCTTTATCCCAAGCGAAAAGTTAATATCAACCTATGTGATCAAATAACAACTTAAAAAATAGTAGCTACAGTCTTAAGAAACCCTATATTACAACATTCCTCTATGAAATTCATGATTATTACTGCTTACATGCATCCTAGCATTTAGTTCTTACAAGTTATTAATCTCACCTGAGCACTTATATCAATTCTTTAAACTAATATGCAAGCATGAAATTAAACATCCATTGAGGAGAAATAGAGACAAACAAATTAATCCTTGATTTATTTCATTCATAAATCATAAAAGGCATACAAGGAGAGACAATAGCCATGAAATTGGTATTACTCTATATTATAGTTGCCATATTGTTATCAATATTACATATATGATAATAAACTCTGAACTCAAAAAAAAATGCAAAACATGGTACATGTATTTCTCTTAATTTTTTTACAGTGTTAACACACTTTTTGAACTAACTCTTGCTTCTGGTCTTGAATTCTTTTTTATAAAGATGAAAGAGAAAAACAAGCCTCAGGCCATGAAGCACACATGTCAAAATTTCATTGGACCACTACAACAAATAATCTTTTTTCAGTTACACTCAAGTCTTCAAGTGGCGAGAATGAACATGAGGCAAAATTAACCTCAACTTGTTGTAGAAAATAGGTCCCACCTCAAAAAGGAATCATTTTTTTGTTACAACAACTTTAAAATATTCCCCACGTTCTGAAAAAAACCCACCGTGGGAAAACTAAATAGAAAAACTTACAAAGCAAGATAAGGAAATTAGATAAAAAGTTAAAATTGCTTGATCCATATCAACACTATGTTCCACCTATTTCAAATTGAGGAGAGAATAATATTTTGCAATTTTTTATCAAAATCCTAATCTATATTATATTTAGGCTATGGATTGTTCTTCTCCTATCCTTTATTTACCTTGTTCATTATCAATCCTCACACCGATTCATTTTGTGTATTTTTCCAACCAAGTGTTATACTCTTCTTTAGTTGGCCACTTCATATTCAATAAACCTTGCACCTTAGCATTGTGCTGAGAGTATCTAGTATCAATTAGGACCCTAGCTTCTTTAACAAAAATTTCCATCTTTATTTCAATCTCCACCAATGTATCAATATTTGGATTCAACAGGATGTAGTCGGTGACATTCAATGCTATCATAGTTGCTACAAGCATTCCTCCCAAATATTCCTTCCAGGTGTCAAACGGTTGTAACTCACCTTTTGGACTCAATATCTAAGGCATACCACGTTCCTCCATTTCTTTAAATATTTTAGCTTACTTTGGATTTGCACACCTAACTTTCTATGGAAAGTAGTTATCTCATTAATTGAGTCAATGATTTGCAAGATTTCAGGAATATTAGTAGGTGCCTTGGGATCCTCCTTCATTCTAGGCATCATTTCTCTTAAAGCACTCACCGTAGTAATCCAACTATTCCATTCATTCTTCAAAGCCTCTTGTACCTAAAAATACTTTTTTTTTGCTTCATGAATATTCTTATAAGTAACCCAAACATCATCTGCCTTGTTAACCAACTTGGTCACCCTATGCTTCAATACATCCTCAAAATTTTCATTTGCAAACTTATTAGTTTCAAGCTTTTCCTTCTTGACATTTTCTTTTTTAATATTGAATTGATCATTCAAATCTTTAATTTTCAAGGCCAAGGTTTCCTTTCCTGTGTAGACAAATCTGAGGAAGAAGAGGATGGTAGGGTTATTGTCCTTTTTCACTGAGTAGCCTAAACAGTGGCCCTCATCTTATTTATCTCATCCAAAGCCTTATTGTACTCCTTCACTAAAGAATCATACTTTTTCTCAAAAATCTATGCAGTATCCACACTAAGCATTGCAACATGAGCAGTTAACTCACTTGCTTGGATAGGATTTATATCTATGGCTCTTTTGAACACTAAGGAAACAATAACCTCCTTAATAGACCTAGCAACATAATGTTTACCAGTATTAGGTTCCATAGACCAAATTGCAAGAGTATGCAATTTTGGACTATATCCAGATCCAAACACCTTATTCTCAAACAACTCCTCAGATATTGAAGCCTGAGGGTCTCTTCTCACTGCATCATATGTTATAGCAGCAATGATAGTGCATCCTAGTAATAACATGATTCCACTATCTGTGAAAATTTTCCTAGCCTCTATGGGAGTACTAGCTTCAATTTCAACCCTAATCTTTTCCTCATTTGCTTTATCAACTTCTTCCCGATGAGAAGGTTCAACATTATCCCGAGCTAATTCAAGTCTCTCCTTTATCTCTTTACTCCACTATTGAATCCTAAATTCCTGAAGCTCTTTGGAGTACAAAAATTTATCATTGAAAAGGATTTCATCACATTCCTTAAACTTGGGATCATGATCACTTTCCTTATCATATTGCCATTTGACAATTTTGTCAAGGGGAACCTCTGAACTATGGGTTTCCTCAATATGAGGAGGAGGGAATTTCTACTCGACCTCCACATTTCTTGGCACATGTTCTTCCATTTGTTCCTCCTTAACTTCTTGAAACATCTGTAGGATTCTCTGGGATATCCATAGCTTTTTGTTGTTGTTCTAGGAGATCTTGTGCTTTATCAACAACCTCCTTCACCTTCACTTTAAAATCACCATTTTGATAATCCCTTAGCATGGTGAAAGCTCTTTCAAGAGGGTCTGTAATTACATAATATGGACTTATATAAAAGGCATTCCTCTTTATGATACTTTCTTCAATGTTCATTATAGTTTTCCATTCCTTCTTTCTAGTCATGATAGCCTCATCACTTGTCAAATTCCTTAGTACACCATCTCTGTATAAGAACTCATGGCCTATTACTGATAAGTTTTTATCTCTTCTTCTTCCACCCACAAATCCTTCCAGATCAGAAATCCTAATCTCATTAAAAGGAATTTTGAGGTTATTCACCATGATCCAAAAAATTTCATACCCCTCAGGGGTAGTAACTTTGAAGTAAGCAAAAGTGCATTGGGGATGCACCACAGTGCCCTTCCTGGGCTTCCTAAACATCTCATAATCCATAACATCAATATGCCACATGAGTTCCATAAAGGCCAATAGTTCGAAGACATATAAGGGAAAAAAATGAGGTGCCACTTTAGCCCCATAGGCTCTGATTAAAGTATATTCTAAATGAAGAAACCAATCTGCCCAATTATGTGTTGCTCTAGATCCCAATGTATCTTTTGGGTGCATGATATTTCTGATTTTTGGAGAAAGCCTGTGAATAGGTGCTGCACCCAACACTTCTAGGATACCATATCTTATAACATTAGCAAACATGACATAAATGGAATTGGAACAGTCTTGATCCCAAATGTGTGTCCACATGTGTACTAGTAAAAATTATTTTCATTGTCCCTTAATCTCAATTCCAAGTTTCTTTTCTAGTGATAATCACACTCATATAAGAGTATATGCATTACCAGAGAATAATGAGTGAAATGTAAAGGGAGCACCTCCTTCAAATTGAGGAAATCCTCATAGATCTGATCAACAACATAGTTGGCATAATCAAAACTAGTGTTTTGATTATGACCCTATATATCTTCCACCATTACCAATAAGTCAGCGGCTATCCTTACCTCAAAATTTTGAGCCAACACTTGATTTAGGAAATAATAAGTGTTCTTAAAATAATCCACAAACTCCTCACACTCAAAAGGCTCAACATCCTTGGGGAGGAATTTTTCCTTGCTCTTTCTATGCCAAACAAGCAGTCTATTTATGTACATAAATTTGTTATTCTCATATTCAACATATAACTCAATAGGCCTAAACTTCATAGTATAATTGGGATTTAACCCAAATACTTCCACCATCCTGTCCTTTGTCACTTTTAGGACCACATCACCATTTTCACTCTTGATTGTTTTGTCAATGGGATGATAGTGTCTAGACAATTCCATCATCAAGTCCAATTCTACAAACACATTTGGCACCACCAGCTTTCCAAGGTTCAACCCCATAAGTAACATGCAAATTTACTAGAATGCTTCCTATTGAAAGCATACCAGAAAAGCTACCACCCGCTTTGAGGCTGGGGATTTTCACCAATTTCACTAGCACTATCAATTAACCTAGTGGTCATGAAAACTTGACCTATAGGTCTTTTTCCAATTCTTGACCCTCCTTCCTTTACATCTTCAGAGGCCTCCTACATAAACCTTTATGTTTCCTTCTTTGCACTTCTTGACCTAGTAGATGTTGCAGGAATACTTGGTTAAGGGTTGGATACTGCAAGTGGTTTCAACTTAACCTCGGTTGAAGCATCTCTTGTTTTAAGTCATTTAACCATCTTTTTTTTTTGGTTTCCCCTCTGGCCTAGTACTAGATTCACTAGGCTCTAGCTCACTCATGTTTGCAATGTAGGAGAACTAGAGTTTATAATTTCTTATAGTTGAAAAGAAACCTCTTCCAAGTATGAGAACACGAGGAACTTCTTATAGAAAAAAAAAAAAATCTCCTCAATCTTGACCCAACATTTATCACCAAATTGAAGCTATCATTTATGGACAAGCAGACAATCTTCCCAACTCCCTATCAAATTTCTAAGGTATTTCACCTTAATACTTCAACTAGAAAGAGATATATAGTTTGCTTACTCGGGTGAATGATTTGGACACTTGTTATTGTATTTATTGGAGCTTCTTGCATAATTTCTTCAGCTTCTAGTATTCCTTTCTACTTGCGAGAAAATCCAAATGCACAACCAACTAGGTATCTATTTTATTTTATGGCCAAGAGATAGGCATGCCACCATTAATTTGCTTGTTAGTAAGTTTGTGTGAGCGAAATGACAATTAATTGTTCTCATTCAAACCCTGACCACTGATCACTATGTTTTAAAACTATATCAATGGTTCTTAATTCACCTCACTACTTTCTTCCTTGCTTTATACAATGTCCTTAGGATTCTGCCATGTTTCCTTTTCATGCAATAGTTTTCGCTTATCACTGATGTATCTCATCCTTCACTAGCTCTATCAGCAATGCAAGCATCCATGCGAAGAAATATTAGCCCTTCGATCCATGGTCCATCTTCGATCACATTCATTTTCCCATCACACATCACTAATTTAAAACTCATACCTTAGATCCTATTAGCGATAGGAAATATAATGAAGATATTAGGTTAAGACACATACACCTACATGAAAATCAACGATAGAAAAGACATCGCACATAAGATATTTTCAAATTAGTGAAAGAAACTTGAACAAAGAATTCCATCACTCATCGTTGTTTTGGAATTTAAGCTTTGGAATGAATCCACAATGAGTGATAAAATACAAAAACATTATGTCATCGCTCATCACTAGTTCTCCTCATACATTTTGCAAGAAATTAGTAATGATGAGATTTACACAATGACATTGAAAAAGTGTATCATGTATCGTTGATATAGAACTTAGCACTCAAAACTTATCCACGATACACAAAGCACTAGAAATCCATCATATCGCTCATCGCTATTTGAAATTTATCATTTCATAATCATCCAGGATGAGCGATGATGATAAGAACATAAGAACGGAGGCCATCGCTTATTGCTATTACAATACTCAAAGCTGAAAATCCATTAGTGATAAGCAATCTTTCAATGATATAAGAAACATTTCTCATCACGCATTAACATCGAGAGCTCCATAAGATATCTGCAATGAGTGATGACAAAGATATATCACTCATCGCTTATTGCCAACTTAAAACATACACTCAAGAAGTAATCTGTGATGAGCGATAAAAAGAGATGGCCGATAGGACTTAAATGAAACTTCTAAGCACATTTTCATAAGTTGTTCTAATAAAGGGGAACCTCTAGGATGATACAATAGAAGGGGATAAAAAGCTTCTAATTTAAAATGCAAAGGATTTAAAGGCCAAAAAGGATCTTTACTTAACCTTATAAAAATAAGAAACTCGGATCTAGGCATGGGGGACCAGTTACCCGATGAATGTCAATGGCATAAGACATTTTAATGTGACTGGAAATGGAAAATAGGAAGTCAACAAGGAAATAAAACTCTTTAACAATAATGACAAGTAGAACCCTAAACCCTCAAATATCATCCTAACATTCAAATGTAACAAGGATTTGAGATAGGACATAAAAATATTTTGCAGGTTCCATCACATGCCTCTACAAAATAAATGTCATCCTCATGCATATGCTTCAGTTCTTCAAAACCTAATACTTCAATTCTCATCTCTGTCAACAAAATTCTTCTCCTACTCAATGCATCTGCAACCTTGTTTGACTTTCCACTTTGGGGCTTCAACAAAAATGTGTAACTCTGCAAGAATTATACCCATCTCATATGTCTCTAGTTCAACTTCCCTTGACTATTCAAATATTTTAAAGCTTGATGATCTATATACAACACAAATTCCTTAGGTAACAGGTAATGTATCCACTTATTCAAGGCTTGTATTATTACATTGAACTCCTAATCATAAACTAAATATATTCTCCTAGCATCATTCAAATTTTCACTGAAGTAGGCTAGTTGTCTCCCTTCCTAACTTAGCATAGCTCCTATTGCACTTCCACTATCATCACAATCTACTTGGAATACCTTATCAAAGTCTGGTAGTTCTAACACAGGTTGTTCTATCACATTTTGCTTCAACAAATCAAAACTCTTTTGTGCTCCTAATGTCCACTTGAATCCTAATGTCACCCCTCATTGTCTCTGTCATAGGTGCACAAATACTACTAAATTTTTTGATGAAATTCTGGTAAAAAATTGCTAGTCCATGAAATTATCTTACCTACCAATGTTCATAGGTGTAGGCTATTCAACTATTGCTCTAACCTTCTCAAGGTCCATCTTTAATCCTTCCACAAATATCACAAGTCCCAAATATACTAGTTCTTCCTTCATGAAACTAAACTTCTTGATGTTTATCAACAACTTCTCTTCTCTTAGCCTCTGAAATACTTATTTGATGTGCTCCAAATGTTCCTCCTTAGTCTTATTGAAAATCATAATATCATCCATGTAAACAATGAGAAACTTGCCCAAGAATTTCTTCAAGACTTCATTCATCAACCTCATGAATGTACTAGGTGCATTAGTTAGTCCAAATGGCATGACCAACCACTCATATAATCCCTCATTTTTCTTGAAAGAAATCTTCCATTCATCTCCCTCTTTGATCTTGATTTGATGGTATCTACTCTTTAGGTTTATTTTGGTGAAATACTTTTCTCCACTTAGATTGTCCATAATGTCATCCATCCTAGGAAATGGGAATCTATACTTCATTGTGATCTTATTGATAGCTCTTGAATCTATACACATCCTCCATTCTCCATTTTTCTTAGGTGTAAGTATAACCAGTATTGCACATGGGCTTATACTTTCTTTGATCAATCCTTTCTTTAGTAGTTCCTATATCTATCGATTTAGCTCTCCATTTTCTTTTGGTGTCATCCGGTGTACAACATTTTTTGGAAAACCAGCTCCTAGAATAAGATCCATATGATGAATGATACTTTGGATTGGTGGTAATCCATCAGACACATTCTTTGATACAAGATCTTGGTACTCTGTCAATAGTTTAGTGACTTCCTTCTCTGGTGATTCTCCTTCTCCTATGATTCTCTCTGCATCTAGGGTTCCACACTTCCTTGGAATCAAAGGAAAACACATGTTTTAATGTCTCAATCCATCCAAAAATTTCCTTCCATCTACTAAATTGATTCTAGTTGTTCCAAATACTTCACTTTCAATTTCATCTTCCAACTTAGGTGTCAAGGTGATTCTCTTTCCATCGAATGTTATCATATAAGTATTCTTTCTCCCATCATCTATAGATTTCTTATCATACTACTAAGGTATACCCAACAACATATGACATGCATCCATCAACATAATATCACATAGTACTCCTAATGATGTCGAATAATATTGTTTTCTCATTGTTCCATGATGTAACCGCTTTTATGCAATTGGATGATGATGTACCATAAGCTCCCAAATTAAATGTAACAGTTTGATGCTTCTATAAGTGCAAATGCAGCCATTGGATGAATTAA
>VDFB02379642.1:0-29574 GCA_007258455.2 Sequoia sempervirens | reverse complement strand
ACCCCACCTTTGAATTTTTCAGAAGACATGCTATCTAAGGAGATTAGGGGAACCTTTTTTTCATCATTCATATTCCCTTTCCATAAGAAGTTTCTAATAATCTTCTCTATTTGTCCCACAACTAATTTTGAGGTCTTGACGATGACTATGAAGTAGTTTGGAATTGTTGATAATACAGTCTTTATTAACAAAATACAGCTTGATAATGATAACCATCTAGCCTTCCAAGATAAAACTCTAGACTTAATCCTTTCTATAACCTTAAACCAATAAGATATCTTATTTGTTCCCATAAAGAATGGAATCCCCAAATACATGCATGGCAATTTTGCCACCTGGAAGCCTAAAGTCTGAATAATTTTCCTTTTGATAGCTATCTTGGAATTAAAGACATAAATCTTAGACTTGTGCACATTTATTTTTTACCTTGACACTGAAGAATACATGTCTAATATCAATTTTATTTGTTTGGCCTCTACAAGATTTTCTTTCCCATATAATAACGTATCATCTGCAAATAGAGTATGCATAACTGAAATGTCTGATTATGGGATGTGTATGCCTTGCCACAAAACTTGACTATGACTTTTCTTTATTTCCCTACTCAATTCCTTTGCCATAATTATGAAGAGAAACAGGGATAAAGGATCCCCTTGTCTTACCCCTTGTGTGGTGTTGAAGAAGCTTGAAGGTGACCCATTTATTATAACTGAGAATTTTCACTCCTGATAAACAAGACAATATCCATTTACACCATTTATTGTAGAAACCAAATTTAGCCAAGACTTTCATTAAAAAACTCCAATCAACCCTATCATACGCTTTTATCATATCATGTTTTACGATGAAGGAAGATAGGTGATTAGAATCAATGGTATGAAGCACTTCATGTGCTACCAGTGCTCCCTCAACTATTTCTCTTCCTGGAACAAAGCCCCCTTGTTCTTGTGATATGATTTTTGGAATTAGATGTTGCAGCCTTAAATATATTACCTTTGTGAAAATCTTATAGACTGTATTACATAAGGAGATGGGTCTAAACTCTGCAAAACTCTTTGGTTCCTTTATTTTTGGAAAAATTACAATTTGTAACATTAAAATGTTTCAACATTGTTCTATATTTCTATGACTCTTCCAAAGATAAAAGCAAGTCAAAACCCAATACATCCCAACACTTTTGAAAGAACAAGGTTATGAAGCCATCCGACCCTAGAGCCTTATTCGGTGAAAGTGAGAAGACTTCCTTCCTCAATTCTTGTAAGGTAAAAGGTTTCATTAAGCCCCCATTTTCTTCATGAGAAATTATGCTTGGAATCGCAGCCAATAAAACTTTCTCATCTTGATTTACCTATGTTGTCCCCTCTCTTGGTGGGGCTAGAAGATTTGTAAAGAATTTGACCCCTTCCTCCTAAGTCTCCTTTGCATTTGTAATATGATTCCCTATTGTGGAATGTTGTATTGAAAACACTGTTTGTGCAACTCTTTTGACTTGGGTAGATGCATAGAGATATTTTTTATTACAGCCCCCTTCCTTTGACCATAATTCCCTAGATTTTTGACGCCAATAGATTTATTCTCTTTTGCCTAATTCCTACCATACTAATTGTAGATTATTATGTTTTTCATATGTAGCTGATTCCAATCCATGTTGAATTATGTGTTCATGAACATTCGCTAACCTTTTTGCTACCTCTTCTTTTTGTATGAAAATGTTCTTAAAAACTTATGCATTACATGTTTTTATTTGGTTCTTAACATGCTGCAGTTTTTTAGAGAATTGAAACATTTTTGTGCCTTTATGGGATGGTGCACTAACCCACCATTGCTAGAGAAGAGGAAGAAAATGTGGACACCTGAACATAAAAATTTCAAATTTGAAGGAAGGCCTATGCTCTGCCATGGAACTTAATCCTGAAATATTTAATGATATTGCATAATGATCCAAGTTTACAAAAGATAATATTCCCAAGACCAAATTATATGATGCTATAACCTAATTTTGTGATACTAAAAATATATCTAAACACTCAACAATTTGCAAAAAATATTTCCTCTGATCTTTCCATGTAAAGTTTCCCTTCATAGAAAAGATATCCTTCAATGCATTGTGTGAAATAAAAGAACTAAAATATTCCATTATTTTATGTGGTGGGCATATACCTCCTTGGTTCTCCTTTAATGACACTATTGCATTGAAGTCTCCTGCTAGTATCACCTTTTCATTTCCAAGACCTTGAATAACATTTGTTAAAACATCCAATAACTTCTTATCATGAGTAGTTGTTTGTCCATAAACATTTAATAACTTGAACTTGAGATCAAAACTTATGACAATCATTAACTGCCAATTATTGTCCCTATTAATTGCCTCAATGGACACTATTTTTGGATTCCATAATGTAACTAATCCACCTGAAGCCCCTTGAGCTGGCACATGAATTGATTTCCATTTTCCCCACTTCATAATTGATGCCTCATATGTTTCATGTGACATTTTAGTCTCTTACATAAATATTAAATCTACCCCACAAGCATCCAACTAATGCTTGATTTGGGCCCGCTTGATAGGAGCATTAATGCCTCTGAAATTCTAGGAAACCACTCTCATTGTACTTGAGGAGAGCAGCATGCTCTCCTTGGCCTCTTTCTCACTGAAATTCTCTCATCCAAAGTAGTCTGCACCCCTGCATCAATCTCTTCCTTTAACTTGGCCACCTTGGACTTTCTACCCCTTTTCCTTGGAGACTTTTTAATTGATAGCTAAGAGGTTGGAATTTGTGATAGTGATAAAATTTGTGAATAATCAAACTCAGGTACCATCTTTGCATCAATTTCCATATCGTCTTCCTTATGCATTTCTTGATTAGCAATTAGTTGGAATTAATCTTCCTATGGAGGTGTTATTTCTCCTTCTTCATTTAATATATCATCTGTTATTTCATCAAATAGGTCTGAAACTATTGAATAAAGGAGCTTTTCAGCAAGCTCTTCCAACTTATCTAGACAACCCCTCTATTTTAAGCATATTGCATTAGGGCTCTCAACACTTACACTAGGTGGCAATCTAAACATTTTCATTGACTTATTTTTCTTTATTCAATATCTTTTGTTGAGAATAAACCCCTATTTGCAATGCAGCCAGATTAAATGCCTCATTTTTCAAAGGCTTTAAAGATATCTAAATGGGTCCCCTGCTAAACATTAGCGATGGAAAACTTTAGTGGTGAATCTTCACTAATTGGCAAATTCTAGAAATCGGCCAAGTCGAAATTGGAGAATTATTTGCACCCAACAGGGTGTCCAAATCACCTAGATTTTATGAACTATTGGTCCAATGCATGCCCATTCGCCAACAATTATTTCTATGAGGCATACTCAAGCAACAAATTCTCCATAACAAACTATGTGTTTCAAATGGACTGACTAATATTTTCACCTGGAATCGCAGAAGCATGTAATAAAACACCTAAATATTCGCCAATACTATTAAAACAACATTGTATCAGGACCCATTTTGCCAATTAAAATTTACAAATAGTTTCTTGTGAAGACCCATTTCACCAATTAAAATTTATAAATATTTTCTTATGAGGACCTATTTTTCCAATAACATTAAAAAATAATTACATTAGAGGACACATTTTTCCTTGAAAATTACAACGTATCGTTGCATAAGCATGTGAGATTCACCAAATTTTTAATATACCATTTAAAAATCCCATATAATTTTCTAAATATGGATTGATATAAATACAATTGAAACTAACATTTATTCTTACACATTTTGTTTAGTTTTGAGGTTCTACTTCTCGATTAGAAAGTCAATGAAAGCTGAAAACGTAGACTTAAAGGTGAGTGATTATTTCTCCATAGTGTTATTAGTTATAATAATAAGTTTTCTTCATCTCTTTTCCATTCTTGCTTCAGTATTAAAGATGATATTGAGTAGGGAATGGGATCTATAGTCTCTGTCATTCTTAAACAAGAAGACATTTTCTCAAATTTTTATTCGAAGTGAGAGATCAATATGTCAAGCAACTCGAGCAGCAAGGGTAAGGATCCTTCTGCTCCTCATGGTGGTGAAGAGACTCATGCTGCTCCTTAGGGTGGTAAGGCTCCTGCCGCTCCTCAAGGTGGTGAAGAGACTCATGTGGCTCCTCAGGGTGGTGAAGAGACTTGGAGGCCATCAAAACACCCAAAACTTAGACATACATATATTATTACTTTGGAATTTCCAAAGCTTTTGATCCATCAGGTCAAGATGGAGCTACATCATCAACTCTTCCACCAAATATTAGTAGCATTCACAATACCTCACCGCCATCGGAAGGTCACGTTGAGATTTTCATTGAGTTAAATCAAAATGTATCAAATGAGGATGGAAATACCATAGAAGATGTTCCAAGGGATACCCTGGGCCTGGTTAGCCAAAATGAGATAATTGACTTGGATGAGGATGATGATGTTGGTAGCAAGAAAAGAAGAAGCAAATAAAAAATGGGGCGTGAGTGGGAAATGACAAGGAATTTTCAACACTTGGTTGGTTGTCAAAGTACCCATTCATTATACCAGTGGGGATTGACAATGCAAATGATATTGAAAAGGAAACATTGGACAAATGTATGATTTGTAGTTGGAAATGTGGAAGAGCCAAGACGTTGCAGCTAAAGATTGACACTATAGAAAAGCATATCGGTAAAGTTTATGAAAAAAAATCATAGAAGGAAAGGAACAATCGGTCGTACGATAGAAATTGAAGGAAGAATGTTTTCATGTTAGGTATGTCATGGATTATGAAGAGCATGAAAAAATAATGTCAAACATTGCTACATGTAAAGGTACACTTGAGGCTCAATTTGGAAAAGCAATGGAAGCAACAAATATGTCAAAAACTCTTCAGATGAGTGTTGTTTTTCATATTTTTTCCAGAGGGCATCCTATGACAGACTACCTAGAATATTTTGGTTTATTATCTTTTTTGAATGTTCCTCACTATCCCTTCTCACATTGGTCAATAAACGCTAGGTGGGAATGGGAAAACTGTCTTGCTGCAGTTGAAAAGGAAGATTTAAAGGAGAAAGTAAAAGATTCAAATTTCATTGCATTATCTTTAGATGAAGTTACTACAGTAGACAATACTTCTTGGGTTTGTATGCATTTGTATATTGTAGAACAACATTTTCACCAAGCTCATCTTCTCTGTGTTCATAAAATGAAGTACAATTCAACATCACAAAATCTATTTCTAGTCAAGAAATCTTCGAATGAAATTGCAGATATGGATGAGTTGACAATTGCCAAAAAGTTGGTGTGTGTAGGAATTGATGGAGCTATAGTGATGCAAGGTCAAAGGACTGGTGTTTGCACAAAGTTACAAACTAATTGTGCACCATACATGCTTGGAATTCACTGCATGGCCCACATAATGAATTTAGCATTCAAAATTGTAAGCAAGTTTCTTATAACATCAAAAGTTGAAAATCTAGTCTGTGAGATCCACACATACTTCTATCGAAGTCCCAAACGTTTCACAGAATTTCAAAATTTTGCTGAGGGAATAACACCAGGAAACAATCTTCTCAAGGATGTCAATACCACATGGACCTCCTTGCATGAACCAACGCAACAATTTCTTTCAGAATATCAATCCTTGATTGGAGTGATGTATGAGCATCACAACACAGTAGACAAAGTTCCTGACCTCTTACATAGGTTAAGCAATATAGAGACACTCTTGACTTTAGCTAGTCTTCTCCCCATGCTGGATGTGATGAAAAATCTTGTGAAGAAAACCCAAGACAAAACTATGTATATTAATGAATATGCCAATCTACGTAAACATACATGCTTGGCCCTCGATCATCTATATCTAGATCTAACACAAGATGGCCCAAATTTTTTCATGTGGTGGAAAATTACTTATTTGAATAATCCTGATAATTATTTACAGTTTAATGTAAGTGAGCACTTATGTATCTATGTACGTGGATATCAGATACCAATGTACCATTGTACGATAGCTAGACACTCTATCAAAGAAGTAGTTGTTAAGGAGGAATATTTTAATGACATTGTTAAATCTGTTAGTGATAATTTGAAGGAAATTGAAAAATACCTTTCCTCAGAGATTCATGAAAGATTCCCTTGACATGAAATACTTGAAGCCATGGGTATTGTTTATCCTCAATTTTGGGAAAACTGAGAGAACCCAAAATATTTTCATGATCAAGTAAAAATCTTGATTGAACAATTTCCGAAAAGTGTAACATATAATGAGTAGAAAATATAAGGAATTTTAAATGAAGCTAAGCTTAGAAAACAATCTAGGAGTTTTGGAATAGCTATGAGGGACTAGTATAAATCCATGGGCATGGAGAAGGCCTTTGAACCAGGATCAATAAAAAAAAATTGGACAAACTTAGGTTAGAGTGAAATATTGCATGGTTTGATATCAGAATATTTCAAACTTGTTGATTTATGTCAAACAATGATATTGGGGTCAGTGGAGGATGAGAGATCAAAGTTAAGAAACAAACTAGAGAACAATTTGGAAAATTGCTTGATGTTGAAAGGAACTGCATATAATTTCTTTAATTTTCATTTTGAAAGGGCACTCAAAATTTGGAGGTCCACATGTGAAAGAAGAAGGACAGGGTTGTGCAACACTCCAATTCCAAATGCTAGTACTGGTGGCAGTGGTAGTGGCACTAGGACTGGGATAGATGACATTGACACAAATCACACAATGAATGTTGAATTTGAGACACAGGCCGAAGAAAATGAAGAGTAGACTCGTAATCAAATTCAAGATGACTCTTTTACTTTATCTCAATATGAATGTCAGTTTGAGTACCTTAACTTTGTTTGGGAAATGAAAGAGAATTAGCAGGTATTTATACTGCACTTCATGGATCAGTTTCCATTGTTTTATACTATAGTTGGTGATATTTTATATTGTATTTAATGAAATTGTGAATCATTGCACTTCATGATGTTTTATTTTATATTGCACCTCATGAATCATATTCCAAACCTTAGTTGATGACATTTTATGTTGTATTCCATGAAATGGTGATAATTTATATTTTATATTGTATTCCATGGTATTGAGTTTGATATGTGATTTTGCATCATTTTTAAAGAACACTTATCACACTACTTATAAATTCCTATTGTGTTGCCATTCACACAATCTTTGATAAATAACTAAATGGAATATTATTAATCCATTCCTTGAGCAGAAGCTAACAGTTCAACATCCATAACTTATAAGCTAACAATAGCTAACAATTCAACATAAATAACTTATAAAGGCATCCACACAACTTAAACTATAAAAGCTTAAACTACCAAATCATCAAAATTTCATACCGATTCCCTACTTATTTTACAAGGTGGCTACTGCCTTTTATGATATGCAATGAATAGAAATTTAGGCTACTTTTAACTAGAAAGCAAAGAAAGGTGTAGCTTTTAACAATAAAGCTTTGAAAGGCATGCCAATATCAAACTATAAACTAAAGCACAAAGACTTGAATCACTTCAGAACTAATAAATTTCTTTAACTGAACTCAACCATTTCCATAAGCATTCATTCAAAGATAAACATCTAATAGCAATGCAATCTATTAAACATCATAACACCAACATAGATAACCATTGGCAAGATATTCAAAATAAATCCATACAACACAACACAAATATTATGTCTACATGAACTTCACCATATGAGTTTTTGTATTGAAAAATAATTGTAAAACAAACTTGAAAGCATAAAAGAGTTATTTCTCTAATGAGGAAAATCAAAGTTTTTCCAAAAAGATCCTAATTGCATTAGCAAAACCCATATTTAAAGCATAAACCAATTGTCTATGGTAATGGTTTCTTGAAGACAACCACACCCAAAAATTAAAATAGTCCTCAACTTAAAAGAACTAAAATTAAAGAAAGTATCATGAAATGCTAAAAATAACTATGCATCATGTTTTCACCTCATCTTTAGATTCATCTTCCAGAACTTCAACAACTTCATGTCCCAGCACCTTTTCCTATGCCCTCATCCTGGACCTGTAATCTTGATATCTGGTGACAATTCCAAATATGTCCTTGCTCCCTAACGTTGTAGTAATCTGTAACCTGGTTCTCCATTTTCCCAAAGAAATTTCAAACTCAACCAACATCTCAGATCTTTTCTCTTCTCTATATTTAGTGGATCTTCATTCCACTGAGTTTCGAGAAGGACTCTCATGTCACTGTAGCAAGATTGGCTATTTCTTTATTAAATATCTCTCTAAACTTTAGAGAGATCTCTTTTATATCTAGAATCCTTTCATTAAACTCATCAATAATTTCCACTCCCAGAATATGACAATCTTCTTTAATTTCCCCCAACATTTCAAAATATTGATCAAGTGTTTTATTAATTTCCTTCACTAGATTATCATATATATTCAATTTCCATTCCAATGAATCAGACTAGGAAGGGTCTAGCTCCTTAGGATTATTCACAATTTTCTCATCAATTAATATCTTCTAATTCATAGACATCAATTCTTTCATTTCCTGAAAGAGCACATAGAGACAAGTTTGATCTTTTCCAACCTGTTGAAGTTATGTTACTAACTCCTTCCTCTTGTTAATAACTCAAGTGTAAAAGAGCATATATTTATTCAAAAAGAAGATAGCCTCTTGAGATATTTTATCAATCCCCTTGATGAGCCTACTTTATGGTCTAGTTTTGGGAAGAATTTAGGTTTATTTTCTAAAGATATCATGGACCTTGATATTAAGTGTTGATAATTTTTATGATATTTCCTCAGAACTATTGACATTGGGCTTAATCTTATTTCTGCAAACCTTTAATGATAATGGCATGTTATATGGACTATCTATATTAATTTTGCATGTGGTGAATGAATGTTCTTTAAGGTGGTTACAGATATGCAATTATTGTACGTACTAACATTGCCATACAAATATAATTTGAGGATGCTAAATTGAGGAAGACACCACCAGATGGGCATGCACCATAACATCTAGCAAGAGAATCATTCAAAGGTCAAAGGAGGATGGTAGCAAGATATTCCCCATGCAAATTGAATGTAACCGCCTTGTAGTGTTCTTTATTGATGTTGAGAAAACGTGTGTTACTGTAGTGCTAAATCTGCAGTTGGACATGAATGTCTAACCGGATTCCATGATGCGTAACCGCTGCCCCACTTTCTTTGTTTTCCCTAAATGGTGTTCTCCTAGTTCGTGGAGTTGACTGCTCTGTTTATTTGATAGTATAAATAAGGATTAGAAGCTCCTTTTTTGGAGGTTGCACGATCTAATATTGTATTTTGCATTCTTAAAGTTTTCAGTAATAAAGTTATGCTACTCTTTTGTACTCATATTTTCTGATGAATAAAATAAAGTTCTAAGTTCGAGCATCTAAAGTTTTCAGTAATAAAGTTATGCTACTCTTTTGTACTCATATTTTCTGATGAATAAAATAAAGTTCTAAGTTCGAGCATCTAAGTTTTCGTTAGTAGTAAAGGATACTCATCCAAGGGGGCCCACTTGGTGAGAAATTCATCCTTTAGCTTAGTTTAGCATAGTTATTACTTTAAGTTTAGTAATTAGTTAATAATCTAGCGCTGACTATTCCTGTGGCCACTAGAATTCCATTCTATGATTGTTCCTGCAGCCAAAGCAGACATAGTAGTTTTTTGTTTGTTGTTCATATTTTCATTTATGTCATACATTTCAAATATTAGTATGGTTGTTGGTTGATGTTCAACATTTATGTTATTCCTTTCCAAACAATTTACTTTAAGTTTGTGTCTTTCTTAGCTGTAGAATGAAAATGGCTACTTTGGTTTCCTAGTGCGCATACTATGCTAACCCATTTCAAGTTCATGCCCTTGGGTTGACAAGTTAAATGCACCTTCATGATGATTGAATGGATATTTGATTTAGATGTCCAATATCTAAATCACATATGTAAGAGCTTAGTTGTTAAATCATTGTAGGAGGCTGACATTTTTGATGCCATTGCCGAGGATGGTGTCAAACTTGGAAGTTCTTTGGAGTCATTGGTAGTTTTCTTGTTGTAGTATTTCTGAAAGTTGTTCTTAGTATACCCCTCATTTAGGAAGTAATTACCCCCCTTATTCTTTACCAATTCTTTGTGTGAGTTGGCTAATAGTGAGTTGATATTGCATGCATAGAGGAAGGAGAAGGGATGCTTATGGGAGATTCCTTCCTAACAATCCTAATCCATTCCAGCTAGTTGAATACCAGAACCTACCAAGAGAAGAAGAAGAAGATCCACACCCCTTTGCTGATGCATTTACTGATCTAACTAGCTCTAAAGTTTCCTCTGAGGACCAAAATCAACTTGAGAACCCCTTTTCTTTGGAACTACATCAAGTAGGCATGGGTGATGCAAATAGAAACATACCTAACCAACCAGATTTTCCTTTCCCCATTTCCCATCAGAATGAAGTTGAAAACATCAAAAACATCCCTGCTTCAACACTCCCCAAGTTTTATGGACTTGTCACAGAAAATCCTGATACCTTTTTGTTTGAGTTTGACATACTCTACAAGAATTATGATTATATCACCAATGCCCACAGGCTTAAGCTATTTCCTACCACTCTAAAAGAAGTTGCATTAAGATGGTTCATGAGCCTAGGCAAAGATACTATGGAAACTTGGGAAGACATGAAGACACAATTCCTTGAGAAATACAAGGATTATTGTAGGGGCAGTGACATGAGAGGAGGTGACATTTTCAGGATGCAGAAAAAGGAAGATGAGAGCCTGGAGGATTATGTTGCAAGGTTTTTGTTTTTCCTACAAAAATCTCCACGCCATACACTCAGTGAAGACTCACAAAATTTTCTTTTCCTGAGAGGAATCAATGAGAGCTGCATTGATGCCTTGGACCTAATGGGAGGAGGAGATATCTCCCAAGTTCCTTGGGAAGATATCAAGAAATATGTCAAAACTACTCTAGGGAAGCTTCAAAGAAACGAAGAGCTTACCAATATTCCATGAGTAAGTCATCTATCGGTGGAGTAATTTCAAGAATGGAGATTACTCATTTGTTGGTAGACTTCAAGCAATAAATTATAAACAATCTAGCTACTTAGCTAGATACACTTCAAGCCAAGAAGAAGCAAGCAGAGGCAGAGGAAATGCTAATAGAGTATTGCCCCCATTGTAGACAAAAGAAGAAGGATTACAGATGCAAGATGGTAGCTAATATTGAAGGCAAGTAGATTCCACCTGAGTTCAAGCCAATCCATATTGAAGAAGATAAAGTCTACTATGTTGCACAAAGGAGGCCTTGGGATCCAAGACAAGGTATGCCACTAGATCCACTCTCTTATGTTGGGTCATATTTCAATTCCTATTCACCTGACAACCAATGGCAGCCCCCATATCCATCTAGCTATGGAGGATATCCACCACAACTTTGGAGTAACCCTCCAAATGCTTGGACCAATCATGAAAAATATCCACCCCAGTGGCAGTAGCCTCAAGGGAATTGGCAGCAATTTCAAGGGCATCGGAAGCCACCTCCAATAAATTGACAACAAACAAATCAATAGAGGGGAGGACAACAATGGCCTACCCAGACAACTAGTTACATGCAACCACCTTCTCAGCCCCAACAGCTTGCTATAATGCCTCCACCTACTAATTCAATCTCAATGCACCTAAACCTACTCAATTACAACTCATCCCACACCCAATCCAAATAACAAACCGCAACAACAACCTATATACTCTACTAATTCAAATCAATTCCTTGCATATGTTGTGAGTGTAAGTGACATCCACTTGTGTTCAGGAACTACTCTACCAACCCCTTCCAAGACCATTATTACTGAGCTTCCTATGGAAGAGGAAGAGTAACATCTGAATGATTCCATTCAACAAAGAGCACCCAAAAATCCTAAACCAGTCCAAGTCAAGCAAACTAAACAAGAACCACCATTTCCTCAGAGATTGGAAGTTTCCAAGAAGAAGGAAGAAAAGGAGGATACAAATTTTGAAATCTTGGATAAGTTGAAGCATATATGTGTCCATATCCCTCTATTCCATGCCATAAAGGATGTCACAATCTATGGAAAGGAAATCAAGGAAGCATGCCTCAAGAAGCCAGGCAGGTTGAGGAAAGACCCCACTATGATTCATGTGGTGGGACAACTAGATTAAATCATGCTTGGAAAAGTGACTATCCCTAAGTACAATGACCCAGGTAGTCCTATGGTAGCAGTTGTTATAAATGGGATTCAAATAAAGAATGCTTTGAATTATTTAGGGGCAATAATAAATGTAATGACCAAGGAAATCCTGCAGCAACTAAATGTTGCAAGCATGAGATCTACTCCTACTGTCCTGCAGTTTGCTAATAGTTCTATTGTTAAGCCTGATGGTATAGTGGAGGATCTTGTAGTGATTCTAGACTCTTGGGAGAATCCAACAAACTTCATAATTCTTTCTCCTAAAGCTACACTAGGCAGGTATCCCATTATTCTTGGAAGGCCATGGTTAGCAACTGCAGATGCATATATTGGATTTCAGTCAAGTGATATGACCATTTATGATAGGAAGAGTACCAAAAAGTTTGTTCTTTATCCTCCTGCTCAGCCATCTCATGATGGGGATAATCTCATATGGTCACATGTTGGTGAAGAGGCTGAGGAAGTTAATTATGTGGTGTAACTTATGATATTAGGTAGAAGCTCCTTCATGTAGCTTCAATACAAAGATGAAGTATTGTTTAACATTATTTAGAACCATTGTGAAGTGGAGGAAGCATCATCTTCTCATTTTCCTACTCTAGTCAAGACACTTCTGCCTATTCTTCCTGCAACAACTATTCCTACAGACATTCTTCCTGCAACCACTCTTCCTACAGACAGACTTCTTGTAGCAACAGGTATGTCCCACACATTGCTTCCATATGAACTCAAGGTACCATCTATTAATGAAGTAATTGTGATAGAGTTAACTACACAAGTACAAGTGTCAGAAGGAAAGTATCTAAATGTTAACAACAAATTGAGTGAAGAACAACAATTGCTATTGGAAAACTTATTAAGGACCCATCAACATGAATTTGTGTGGGAATATCATGAGCTAAAGGGTTTGGATCCTAAGCTTTGCACTCATATAATTTATATCAAAGATGATTGCACCCCAGTGAGGCAGCCACAAAGAAGAATTAACCCTACACTGAGAGAAATTGTAAAAGAACTGCAGAAGTTGCTAGATGTAGGATTTATCTACCCCATTTCAAATAGCCAGTGGGTGTCTCCATTAGTGATTATGCCTAAAAAAGGAGGGAAATGATGAGTTTGTGTTGATTACAAGGAACTTAATGCTGCCACCAAAAAGGACCATTTTCCCTTACCTTTCATAGATCAAGTTTTGGACTCACTTGCGAGAAAGTAATAATTTTATTTTCTAGATGGATTCAGTGGCTACAACTAGATCCAAATTGCACCAGAGGACCAGGAGAAGACCACTTTTACCTATCCATAGGGGACCTATGCCTACTTAGTACTCCCATTTGGCTTATGCAATGCTCCTACAACTTTTCAGAGGGAAATCATTAGCATATTTTTAGACATTTTTCATGATTGCATGGAAATTTATATGAATGATTTCACTACCTATGGTGTTGATTCCAATGAAGAATTGGAGAATCTCAGGAAAGTCCTATAGAAATGTGAACATTACAATCTCTCTTTAAACGATGAAAAGTGTTTCATGATGATGTAGGAAGGTGTAGTTCTTGGGCACTACATCTCTCACAAAGGAATTCAAGTAGATCCTACAAAGATTGAGGTAATCACAAATCTACCCACACCTGCAAAGCAGAAGGATGTTAGGAGTTTCTTGGGTCATGCAGGCTATTATAGGTGGTTCATTTTAGCAAAATAGTAGCACCATTGTATACCCTCCTCACTAAAGATGTTGAGTTCCAATGGACTGAAGATTGTGACAAAGTATTTTCTGATTTGAAGGTAGCCTTGACTCATGCTCCTGTACTCAAAGGACCTAATTGGGAGCTTCCTTTCTACATCCATACAGATGCATCAAATTATGCCACATGAGCCATCTTAGGACAAAAAGGAGCTATTGAAAATTCTATTTATTTTGTCAACAAAAATTTGCAAGGAGCTTAATTCAACTATACAGTGTCTGAGAAAGAAATGCTAGCAATGATTTATGCCCTAAAAAAATTCAAGAACTACATAACAAGATATCAAATATTTGTGCACACTAATCATGTAGCCATTAGCTATCTCATGAATAAACCTTTGATCATAGGTTGACTGTCAAGATGGTTATTGTTGATGCAAGAATTTAACATAACCATTGTGGATAAACTAGGAAAGGCCAATGTTGTTGCAGATTTTCTTTCAAAGCTAACTAGATCAGAAGATAATCTAGCCATAGATGACTCTTTTCCTGATGAGAATCTATTATCTATTAGTGTACAAACACCCTGGTATGCTAACATAGCTAATTATCTAGTCACGGGTATAGTTCCTCCTCACTTCTCTCTAAAAGAGAGAAGGGCACTCATTGAAAAATATTTTTCTTTTCTCATGGATTGTTGGATGTTTGTTTTATACTAGACTAGACCATGTCATCAGGAGATGTGTGAGAAAAGATGAGACATATGGAATTTTGCATGCATGCCACAACGAACCATGTGGAGGACATTTTGCAGCCAAGAGGACAACAATGAAGATTTTGAACATAGGATATTACTGGCCAACACTCCACAAGGATGTAGGAAGGTATACCATAAAATGTGATAGATGTCAAAGAATGGGCATACCAACTAGATATGATGAGATTCCACTTTTCCCTCAGGTAGAAATCACTCCCTTTGACAAGTTGGGATTGGATTTTGTAGGACCCATTGACCCTTCATCAAATAATAAGTCCTATATTCTAGTATGCACTGATTATGTAACTAAATGGGTAAAAGTTAAAGCCATGAAGCATGCAAGAGATAACAAGGTTGCATAATTTCTTTATGAAGATATTTTCACAAGATATGAAGTTCCAAGAGAGATAGTGACTGATCAAGTGGCTCAATTCAAATCAACCCTTGTTGCAACACTAGTCAATGAGTACAACATCAAACACAGGAAGTCTACTCTTTATCACCCCCAGGCCAATGGCCAAGTTGAGGTGACCAATAGAGAAATTGAAGCTATTATGACCAAGACAGTAGCTATCCACATAAAGGATTGGGAAAATAGATTACCAAAAGTTGTTTGGGCCTACAAAACTACTTGGAAAACAACTATAGGCTTCACTTCATTTGAGTTGTTGTATGGAAAGACAACCATGGTGCCCATTGAATTTGAACACAAGACTCTTTGAACTGCAGTAGATTTGAGGATGGATATTTATGAGGCACAAAGAGAAAGAATCATGCAATTGAATGCTTTGGACGAGATGAGGAGAGTAGCCATGCATCACACAGAGGTAGTGCAGAATTAGAGAATCAAGTGGCATGACAAATTCATCAAGGACAAGAAATTCAGACTAGGAGATTGGGGCCTGCTCTATGACTCAAATTATTAGGACAATGCAGGGAAATTGCAAATAAGGTAGCTAGGACCATATGAGGTTGTTGAAGTATTCCATAATGGTGTTGTACAACTCATCACTATTGACCCAGCCAGATTTAAGTTACTTTTCAATGGTCATCGCCTCAGATTATATCACAAGTCGGCTTCCAAGGAGGATTTCTTGCGACAATTCACTCAACATGCTTCACCTGAGCTTCCTACAACCAAAGGAAGTGGACCTAGTGCCCCTCCTTCTGGCTAATTAAGGTATGTACTTGTCATAATAAAGACTTCCACTCCCGTGGGAGTCCATTTTTTTTCCCATCCGCCCATGTGCCCATCCATTTCCACCTTTCTCTCTATTCCATCATATGACTTCATTCCACTCCACCTCATTCTACCTTATTTTCATTAATTTCTCAACTTATTCCCTAAAAAGGTGAATGGTACTTTCTCCACAATATTTGCAATGAATCCTCCACACATTCAAGTATGTGTGCATTAATTGCTATATCTTAATTGTCTTTTAGTGCATTCATTTAACTATTGTGCGTTAGTATGGATGTTCACCATAGCATGCCAATATTCTCTACCTTGTCAAATCATCATCCTGCATGTGAGGACACATGCCCAAATTTAGGTTGGGGGGAGGAAAAAGATGTGAATATTCTACCCATGTTTTAGTCCATGCTGGTCTACGTCAACAAAATTTAAATTGAGCCAATTTGAAATCTGAGTGAGAGGACGACTCACATGTGTGAAGTGACACCAACTGTCACCGCCATTTCTCTCCATCATAGCTTTCCTTTATTACTCCTTCCTTTCCATTATTGACCCTTTCATATCTCAAGTTGCATTGCAAACAAAAGGTAAAAAGGGAAAATTCATTCGACATTGGCATTGGAAATTTAGCAAGTGTTGCAGGAAGGTGAATCTAGTTCAGACAAGAATTATAAGAAGGAAACTGTAGAGTTTTTATTTGATTGCAAACAATGGGAGGTGAGTTAATTCTAAATTAATCCACCGTGCACGATGTATTACTATAAGATGCACAATGCCTAGCCAAATTCAGAAACTATAGGTGGATAGACTACTTCCTAAAGCTGGATGATTTCGATGAAGAAATTGCACTAAAATTCATCCAGACATTGTCTAAAGGGAAGGCCATGGTAAAAGGGTTGGAGGTCATAGTGACTGAAGACAGAATTGCAGAAGTTATAGGGCTACCTGCTGATGGTGAAAATTACCCTACTTCTAGAGATGCCAGGTCAACTGGGGCTGAATTTACAGAGTCGAATGACCCTCCATTGAGCATAGATAAACAGGGTGCGAAGAGACTGTATCTACCCAAGTCATGGAAGAAAATAGTCGTTTATGTCATAAAATACATCACCTATGAAGGTCACCAATCGAATTTTCATTCTGTGCACTTCAATATTTTGAATCATATGAAGCACATAAGGAGGATGAATGTGTTGAACATACTATACAAACTTCTTTCAATCATGGCGGCCAAGACTCAGAAAGGTAGGGACAATTTTGTTCCCCACCATTATTTGATTAAATTGCTAGTTGAGAAGTCTCTTCATGATGTATCTGGAATGACCTAGGAAGAATTCATAAAAAATGATCAAATTAGACCTAAGCACTTGCTACGCCCTTAATATTATTGTACATCGGGTTATGAATAGTCAGCTTGTGGCTATCTTAACTCTCTATTAAGTCATATTATCATTAGTATATTGTTATTTAGTTGTTTAGGTCGGCCTAAGTCTTATATAGGTGTGTCTAAGTCGGCCTAGGTGATATCCTTGGCATAAATAGGTATATATAGGAGGTTGTGAGTCTTATTTCATCGTCAAGTTGTGAAGTGTGTTCTCATTAGAGATATTTGGAGGTTTTCCCCCTCGAAGTGGCTTGTTATTCTCAGTTATTATCAAGTATTTTCAGCATATTTCATATCATATTCTTCCATTGTGCAAGTTATTTCATAACAAATGGTATCAGAGCATGATCTTGGCACCATAGAGGCAAGGTTTTTCTCAATTTTGGAGGCGATTTTGGGAAGAGCATATCTTTCAGATTTTGGCGAATTTTTTTCTGATTTGTAAAGGGTTTTTGAATAACATATTGAAGAAGCTACAGTCCAGATTTTAGAAGAATTGGAGTAGAATTAAGCGAATTATTGTAGAATTAGGGTTTCTACACTATTTTTTTGGAATCTACATATCTCGCACATCTTGTTGAATTGGAGTCTGATTTTTATTGGGTTTTTGAAGACATACTAAAGGATATTACAGTAAAAATTTGAGAGAATTTAAGTTTCATTTGTGTGATTTATTTCAACAATAGTGGTTTCCATCATGACGGGGCCTGCAACAAGGGGTAAAAAGAATGTTGTCACTCCGGGGAAGACTCCTGATAAGGATGGTGAAACAATCAAGGATGTTACTCATAATGAGGAAATCAATAGGGTCAAGGAAGACATTTCCTCAATTAAGATGCATATGTGTGACCTAAAAGGAGATATGTCGGACCTACGAAACCTATTAAGCGACTTTATGAATAAACCAAGAAAGGAGGTCTCAAGCAGCCACGAAAGAAGAAGAAGAAGAAGAAGAAGAAGAAGAAGAAGAAGAAGAAGAAGAAGATAAAAATGAAGAAGAAGAAGAAGGAGAAGAAGAAGAAGAAGAAGAAAGAAGAAGAAGAAGAAGAAGAAGAAGAAGAAGAAGAAGAAGAAGAAGAAGAAGAAGAAGAAGAAGAAGAAGAAGAAGAAGAAGAAGAAGCGAAAGAAGAAGAAGAAGAAGAAGAGGCATATGCAGAAGTAGAAGAAGCAACAATAGAAGAAGAAGAAGCAAAAGACCAACCAGAAGAAGAAGAAGCAGAAGAAGGCAATGAAGAAGAAGTTCAAGAAGAAGAAGTTCCTAATCAAGCTATGCAAGGGTACCATATATTATTCCTCACCTCTTCCTTTATGACACATCAAAAGGTTCAGGCAAAGGAAGAACACATTCATCGCCATCAAGAGCTTGAGGTAAAGGGAAGACACATCTTGGAGCTGAAGTTAATTTTCCAGACACGCATGAAGAAGCTGGTGACATCAACAATTCCAAGTTACCTCATTACAAGGAAATATTTTCTAATTGAAGATGCCACATGGGAGGATGAGGAGTTCATTCAAAAGTGGCCAAACTTGATTAGCATTGAGGACAATGCTTCTTTGAAGAAGGGGGGCATGCTACGCCCTTAATATTAGTGTACATCGAGTTATGAATAGTCGGCTTGTGGCTATCTTAACTCTCTATTAAGTCATATTATCATTAGTATATTGTTATTTAGTTGTTTAGGTCGGCCTAAGTCTTATATAGGTGTGTCTAAGTTGGCCTAGGTGATATCCTTGGCATAAATAGGTATATATAGGAGGTTGTGAGTCTTATTTCATCGTCAAGTTGTGAAGTGTGTTCTCATTAGAGATATTTGGAGGTTTGCCCCCTCGAAGTGGCTTGTTATTCTCAGTTATTATCAAGTATTTTCAGCATATTTCATATCATATTCTTCCATTGTGCAAGTTATTTCATAACAGCACTTGCAACCTAGGGTTTTACCTCAACCTCGTAGTTCTAGTAGGAGATTGAGCACAATTGAAGCCACTTTTGGTGCTTCAACCTCTGGCGCAGGCCCTAGTGCAAACCCTCCTATAGTAGAAGAAACCATAGAAATTAGCTCTTCTGGGATAGAGTACTCAGAAAAAGAAAGTTCTTCCCTTGACTGTGATGATAATGTTCCACTTGGAATTTTAATGAAAACTAGGGAACAAAAGAGAGAGGTAGAAACAAGAAAAGGAAAATCCAAAAGGAAGTCAATAGAAAAATAGGTGCCAAGCTCTAAGAAGAGAAAGGCTGACACTATTCATCCTACAACTAAAGAAAAATATGAGAGCCCTCTTAGGAAAGAAAGACCAGCCATGCCAACCTTTGGTATGCCTCCGTAGGAAAGCCCTAAATCTAGAGAAATATCATAGGGGGACACAAAAGCTCCAATGGGGCAGGAGAATGTTGAGGAAGAAGATATATTTAAGACAACAACAAACATAACATTGGCTAATCTTGCTAACATTGCAGAACAAGTCAAAAACCAAGAGTATGAGGAAAATCAAGATTTCCTGTAGAAAAAGCCAAAACAAGAACAAGAGTAGGAGTTCTTGCAGCCATAGCAAGAATTGGGAGAACAATCAATACCCCTGCAGCCGGAATTGACGAAATAGCTTGGAACCTTGCAGCTAGTACCATATGAGGAGCAAGCATTAGTGCTAGGAAAAATGCTGGTAGGAATTCAACCCCCCTAATTTTTCAATGCACATGGTAGCCATGCATTTATGGAAAGAGATTCAAAGAAGAGAAGAGGAATGGAAGGAGGAAAAAGTAGATTGAAAAAGGAAATTCAAAAGAGAGATGAGGAAATTGAAGACAAAGATGAAAAAATTGCCACCTTGAAGAAGAAGGTGGATGATATGGTAGTCTTGGTACCATAGATTTTAGAGTGCAGGACCCCTCCAAGGGTCTATGCTCTGCATTTGAAGGGGAAGTATCTTTCTTTTAAGCTGGCTAGAATCATTTTAGGTTTGAACCCTTCTATTGAAACCCTCATTGAATTTTTCAATGCTTATCGGATTGCTTCCCCTGAAATGAAGAATTTCTTGTGAGTTTTATTTGCATAATTATGTTGTGACTCAAGACCATGATTGGAACCCACTATTGTATGTTGGAGATGTCCAATTAAGGGAATTTATGTCTTGGGTACAAAATGAGATTAGTTGGGGACAACAACATGGGACTTATAAGTAATTGGAGTCTAACATCCCTCTACCCATTAGGAATGAATCAAGGAATCCAAGGGACATTTATAGGGAATGACACAAAATATTTTTCAAACCTAGCTATGGTAATAGGATTATGTCATGGATAGAAGAATTCTACAGTGAGTATGAGGTAAAGGAAAAAAGAAAAAGAGGAAACCATGAAGAGATGCCTCTCCCAAAGATGGAACAACCTAACTGATGATCTCAAATAGGCTGAGCCTCATTCCATCTAGAACTATGCTGCAACTCTTAAAATAATTGACAAATATATTCACATTGGAAGGAAAAAAGGGTGATTCTAGCTTCCCTTGACTTTTTAGCCACCCATCCTAATGTGGCCTATACCGAACTTTAGGTTCTACCAATATGATATTGCTGTAGAGAAATAGATATGGAGTAGATTGGAAAGATTGGGAGGATTCTATTGGGACCTTGATTCACGAATAGAAAACACTGATGTAGGGCATTTGTTAGTTGCAAATTTCAGAGCATTGACCAAGCAGAAGAACAAACCTTCCTCTGTTGGAGGACCAACAAGACCTTAGGTTGGGGGGAGTCATGAGCCTAGTTTATGGTCTAATTTTGGGTAGAATTTATGGTTTATTTGTTGAAGATATCATGGAACTTGATGTTAAGTGTTGATACTTTTTTATGATATTTCCTCAGAACTATTGACATCGGGCTTAATCTTATTTCTGCAAACCTTTAATGATAATGGCATGTTATATGGACTATCTATATTAATTTTGCATGTGGTTAATGAATTTTCTTTAAGGTGGTTATAGATATGCAATTATTGTGTGTACTAACATTATCATGCAGATATAATTTGAGGATGCTAAATTGAGGAAGACACTACCAGTTGGGCATGCACCATAACGTCCAACAAGGGAATTGTTTAAAGGTCAAAGGAAGAAATGACAAGAGATTCCCCATGAAAACTAAATGTAACCACCTTGTAGTGGTCTTTATTGATGTTGAGAAAACATGTACGTTACTACAGTGCTAAATTTGCGGTTGGACATGCATGTCTGATCATATTCCATGCATGTGTAACCACCACCCCACTTTCTCTATTTTCCCTAAATGGCATCCTCCTAGTTCATGGAGTTGACTACCCTATTTAGTTGATAGTATAAATAAGGATAAAATGCTCCTTTTCTGGAGGTTGCGTGATCTAATATTGTATTTTTCATTCTTAAATTTTTCAGTAATACAGTTATGCTACTCTTTTGTACTCATGTTTTCTGATGAATAAAATAAAGTTTTGAGTTCGAGCATCTGAGTTTTTGTTAGTACTAAAGGATACTCATCCAGGGGGGCCCACTTGGTGAGAAATCCTTCCTTTAGCTTAGTTTAGCCTAGTTATTACTGTATGTTTAGTAATTAGTTAAGAATCTGGCACTGACTATTCTTGTAGCCACTAGAATTCCATTCTATGACTATTCCTACAGGCAAAGAAGATAGAGTAGTTTTCTGTTTGTTGTTTAGATTTTCATTTTTTTCATTCATTTCAAAGCTTAGTATGGTTGTTTGTTGATGTTCAACATTTATGTTATTCCTTTCCAAGCAATTTACTTTTAGCTTGTGTCTTTCTTAGCTGTAGAATGAAAATGGCTACTTTGGGTTCCTAGTGCACATACTATGCTGACCCATTTCAAGTTCATGTCCTTGGGTTGAAAAGTTAAATGCACCTTCATGATGATTGAATGGCTATTCATTTTATATTTCCAATCTCTTAATCACAGCTATAAGAGCTTAGTTGTTAAATCATTGCAGGAGGCTGACACCCCTCACAATAAGCTCTGGCATAGCTCAAATTATTTTTAATTTTCTATATGGTGAGCACATTGATGCCCTCTAGCTCTACCTGAGAACTTGAGACTTCATCAAATGTAGGAGGAGTGGCCATGGAAGAAATAAAGTTACCCAACGCAAGGACTTCAAATTGTAGTTTTATATTTTCTTTCCTCTATTCTTTCACTCTTTTAATCAAGAAATTGACTGAATAATTGGCATGGTACACATCACCTTCCAATGTTGGAGGCCCCATATCAACATGTGTGACTTTGTAGTTTTCCTTCGTTATTTCATCTTCATTTAAATCCTTCATAGGCTCAACAATTTCTAACATTTTATTTCCAGAAGTAGCATCAATCACCATCCTTGACATCCTTTTGGATTTCTTAGGTTTTGAAGAGCTTTGAAGTAACTTTGCAACTGTATACACTCCAACTATCATTGTAGGAATATGCTTTCTCTTCTTCTCCACTACTTTTTTTAGCAATCTTGGGGAGGCTACTATCAGACCAAAATCTTCATTTCCACTAATAGTTTCTTTAGGAGCATTATGAGTGATAGGTGGATTATCAACCGGAGGCGAAGAAGAGGGCAATTCAAACAGAGGAGGAAAGATATTATCTTCAACGATATGTTTAAAGACAACCTCAGAATCTACAAGAACAATTTTTTCTTGATTGGTCTTCTTAGGGGTAGGAGAAAGCACACTATCTTGTTCATAGATGGTCTTCAACTTGACTATTTATTCTGGCCTATCACCATCACCTCTTGACTGAGAATTTTCACTAGAGGACCTAATAGAGGGTTTTCCCGATGATACACTTGCACTAGATTCTTGCATAGACCCCTGTTAATTCTTCTATGATCACTTAGGCTCCTAAACAGGACCAACAACTTGCCACCATTTCCCATCCAACCAGTCCTGGGTTCTTTTAAGCACTGGGGCAGCACACACCCTCATATCTAAAATTTCATTTTGGCTCCAATCAACCCTAGGGTGGGATTTATCAGGAAATTTTTCATATCCAAGATCTATGATTGTTGAATCCTCAGCTACATTTTAGGAATATGAAATGACAAACCAAAATACTGTATTTTTTTTAGCATTACCCTCATATAATCTCTTCTCAAAACTTTGTTCTCATCGACACAATCTTCCCAGAAATCTTTGATAGATGGGTGATGTTGATATAAGCTCCCTCCATAGAGATTCTGCTTCACAAAACTCTTATTGTCAAAGTTAGCTCTCATAGACAGATACTGGAGGTTATATTCCTTGAGAACTCCTTTAGCTCCCCTGGCCACCTGGTTTTTTTTGCAAATAAAAGAAGTGGTCTTCAAGGGGAAGACATACCCCCATTTCCCCATGCTCATATACTTAATATTAACCATGGCCATTTGTTGACAAACTTCCAAAAATATTAGTAAATCTTTAGGATACATAGGTAATTTCAATGGGGCTTTCTCAAAACCCCTTATTCTCAAATAGGAAAACTTATCAAATTGGATATAAAAAATCTCAAAATTTGATACAAGAGAAATCGATTCCGAGGAAAGGCGCATTTTTGGATTTCCATCTAGGTTCCTCATGACCTCCATTAAAAATGCATCATTAACATGACAAAACTCACCCATTCCAAATTGTTTAGTGAACTAAGGAAAGTGTTTATACATAGACATATCAGAAGGTTGGGTTCCTTGTGGCTCCAACCTAGGCCAAAAGGACCTCTGACTAGCTACAATGTATGTGAGACAAGAACACATACAAAAAGTAGCAATCTTATGAAAATTAATTAATTGCTCATTCAAATAGAAGAAAATTACTTCAGCCTAGTCAATGAAAATGTTCTCATCATAGATTATCAAGATAAACCAACACATCCAATCCTCAAATAACTCAACTTGTGCATTCCCAACAATGAGGTGCAATAAAGCAATAGAATCTACAATTTCTTCCTTAAAATACACTCTTTTGAGTTTAGTCGGTAGTTACAACTTACCTTTCCTTTCAAACTTCAACCAAGTTTTGGCCATGGAGTTCTTACACGAGTCTTCATTCGCCTTGAAAAATTCACCTACCACTATGATAGACATGTCTTCTATAGATTCCCTTTCTAGAATCCTCAGTGCGTGAGAAACAGCTTCAAGAGAAAGTTTTGCAATTACAGTCCCATCCACGACTTTAATTTCTTGTGTCTCCAGAATGTACCTTCTTGCACATGCACTTATTAGGTCCACACTCAACAAAGCTTCTAGAAACCCTCCAGCATGAGCTAGCCCACTTTTTAATAGTTTTATATCTAGCTCAGACTTCTTGTCACTCTCCAGGCACACCCAAAACTCTTCTAACTTAAAAGGTCTGAGCTTTGTATCCCTTACGCCGAGCCAACGATTTCCAATTCCAGACTACATGAACTCCCAACACATAAAGAAACACACAAACACTTGGAAGAGTAGATTGCAGAAGAAGGAAATGTAGCTAGAAAACTTAACAAAATTTTTTCCACCTCAACTTATGTCATCAACAAGACGTGTGTTTAATGCTAGACCAATCGTTTTCAATTCCACTCTACATGAGCGCAAATTCATAGAGATAGAATTTTTGCACTTGAGAAGTACTGGCCTTGGAAAATAATGAGAATGCAAGCTAAATGTCTGAGTAAAACTTCACCACCCACTTATGCCATCATTTTTGATAGAACATGCATTAAATGTGGCATTCAATTTCATTCCTCGAAAAGATAGCCTTTAAACCTACATGCTTTTCAAAATTCCTGAAAAGACAACTCAAGGTTAGTCTGTACATAGAATTCAACGAGATGTCAGATGATGAAACCTTTGAAAGGAAAGATAAGTCCATAATGTTGCGTGGTCACTGAAACTTGGAACCTTAGAACCAAAGTCTGAAGTTTTGAAGTTTTTGAAACCTCCGACCTACTGACTAGAAAGATGACGAAGAAAGACTTGCAACTCAACAAAGTGAGCCATCAACCAAGTTAGGGAATCGAGAAGTTATAAAAATTTAGAACTCTGTGACAAGGTTATAAAACTTTGAGGACTAGTGACTAAGGTTAGGAAAAACACCAAAACCGCAACTTTGAATGATAGTAACCACAACAATGAAACTAACCAAAAATCCATCATTCCAATTCCAATAATAGATAATCCACCGTCAAACTACTCAGAAAAAGTAGAATAAATCCACACACCATAACTCAAAGGTTACATATTCATGAACTTCACCATTGTCTTTCTATATTGAAATAACTCTCTCATCCTCCACCAACTACAAAGATGACCAACAAAGACTTGCAACTCAATTACTCAACAAAGTGAACCAAGTCGAGGAATCGAGAAGTTATGAAAATTTAGAACTTTGCAACAAGGTTATAAAACTCGGAGGACTAGAGACTAAGCTTGTTTTTCTCCCTTATTTTGAGTCCATCGTCTCTCCAGCTATAACATTTTACATGAAATATTAATGAAATCTTATCAATGATGTTTCATTAATCTTCTTTGTCATTATGCATTGATGTATGTTTTAATTTTGGCTCTAGTTTAATGAACTAGTTAAAGTACCTTGATTAAAGCATGAATTCATATAAATGTTTAGTGGATCTGCTAAGTAGTCATGGAGATTGAGTATTGATGTGTGATCTGTAATGCAATTTCACTAAGATTATGGATTCTTGGAATTAAAATTACCTTATAGCTCATATGTTAATTGTGTTAAAAGTAAAACTTGAACATGTACTCAGTGATTCATCACTCAACTCAATGCTTATTAGATTAATATTAACAATAGTATTAGTAGCATATACAACAATGAACATTAGCAATCATTTAAAGTGTATCTAGTAGTTGAAACCACTACCAGACTTTTTCTTCAAATGATATAATAAATAATACAGATAATTGAACATTAACACATTATTGAAGTCTGAATTTGAGCTTTTTTGTTGATTATCACATGAAGGAATACATAGAGGCATTGGCAATGCAAAATCTTGCTCAAAGATAACTATGCACAAAGCTGAGTTGGAACTTAGAAAATCATATTATCAAAAATCAAAGAAAATCACTGCATCACCTTTTCTAGCAACTTACATTCTTCAAGTGGTGGAATTGTCATTTTTTCTAATTGATGTTGTTTGACTTGAAGATTTGTTAACAATTCATGATTCAAATTAGAACCTATCTTGGATTCTTCAGTCAATTTTGTAGGGTTAGCAATGGTTTAATGGAATCCAAATAGTTCACCACATCTGGGTTCTAAGGAAACTAGTCCAAATCAATATTCCTTGCATCCTCTATCTTCTTTCTAAAATCACTCTTTCGAAAAAATCACTCTTTTGTGTCAAATTCCTCTAGCAAACCAAGCTCTGTGAAGTTCCTTACCTTTTCATCCACCTTCTTCATCTTTTATGTAACCAAATGAAAATATTCCTTTGTTTCATGCATTCTCAAACACTTTTCAATGATAGATGGCAATGTCATTGATGTAGCAAGCCGATTAGTAATCCCCTTTGATTTCAAAACATTGTCATTGGCTTTGTAGACTATTTGTTGATTTCTCTAATGCTAGCACATTCTTGTTGTCCATTAAATATTTTTTGAGCTTCTTATGATGTTGTTTGATAGCATCAATCAATTGAAACATGTCACACAAATGATCAATCCTCTGCATTATTTCATCTCAGATATTTTGTTTCATATGCCTTATGTTTCTCTACAAAATGCAGATAACTTATTTTGACAAGACTTAATTTCATTTTTTGCTTCCATCAGCTCTACCTCCAATCTTTCATTTATTTTTCTCTCCTTCTCCATTTTTTGTTCCCACTGTGCATTTCCATTTTCAATGCTTAGTCTTAATTTTTCTGAAGTAGATTTTTCCTCATCATATTTCTTGTTTCTCTCATCTAGCCTTTGCTTCAGTTCATTCACTTCAGTCTCATTCTACTTATCCTCTTTGCTTGTTGATGTAGAGGCATATTTTTTAATTCTTTTTTTCTAATTCATTGCTCTTGTTATTTGTTGCTTTCCTCTTTGCTTTCTCATTTAATAGGTCTGCCTGTAACTTTTCAATTTGAGTATGCAACCTTTTTTTTCTCTCTATCTTACTTTAGCAATGATGTGTACACCAATTCATTGTTCTTCTTTGATACATTAATTTTGTTAGTATTTCTGAGTCTAGAAAAATCTAATTGAATATTGTTCAGCTGGAATTCAGATGGAGCCATCTGATTTGCTGGTTTGTTTTAAACTTTGGGAAAAAGAAATGTGTACACCATAAATTTTTTATTTGTGTCAAATGTAGGTAATACCATGGTTGTTGCAGGCTCTGAAGTTACAACAGACGCACTCTCCATCAATTGTTTCTTTTCCTTTTTATTCAATTTTGATTTCTTTTTAAACTCTTCAATGTAATCAAAACCTAGGGACACATGAAAAATGGAATGCTTGAATGACGAAGGAATATGAGTACTTTTAGTTGCTAATGATGTCGTAGCCAAACTAACTGGAAATGGGGGAGTTCCTAGAAATAACTCCTTTGTGGTGGATCCACTGGTAGTGTGACTTGGACCTATCAAAATCCTTTGCCTCTTTTGTATGCCTTGATCACCTAGTGTTTTTGTGGTATATTGTGTTGTTGCTCTCTTGCGTGTAATTTGTTGTTGTAGCACATGTTGGCCACTACTAGTACTACTACCCATACCATCACCACCAGAGGTAGTGTTAGTTGCACTAAGCTCTCCACCATGGGCATGTCCTAGTTGTGATTATGTCTGACCATGAGGATGAGGATTTGAAGCTCTAAAAAATTGACCTGTATTCCCTAGGTCTACTTTTTCACGTTCAACCCCAAGGCCAGATTTATCAACTAGTTTTCTATGCTCTACATCTGTTACCGTCCAAGGGCCTTGTCTTTGGGACCCTAAAGGACCACCTTCATAGCCCATTTTTTCAGCTATTGTTTCTCCTGTAGTAAATGCTTCTTTTGTGGCCTCACTTAAACCAAGTTTGAAATTGACATGGCTTTCTTCTTCCCTATCATCATTAGATTCATCATCACTTTCTTTATCTTCTTGTTCATCTGGATGCTCTATATTCCATAATTTTCTAAACTCACAATCTTCTTTGTTATCTCCATACTCTACAAGAGCTCTTGGATCACCTAGCTCCTTCCTCATAGACCAAAATGCAGTAATTTTTATCATGACCAATTTTTTTTCTGTAACTTCCTTCTCTAGAGAATTTGGCATTTTTACTCTACTAGATGGTTTATGACTTTTTTCATAAAAATTGTTGTACCAACTAATTGTCTTTTGATGCAATGCCATAATTTTTGCTAACAATTGTTCAAAAGAAATACCATTTCTAAGAACACTTTTCTCCACATTGCTATTTTGACCTCATCCCAAGAATCCTTGTTTCTCCGCTTCAAGCAAGGGTTTACTTTGATGTTAATTCCTACTTGCAAGATTCTTTATTGGAGCATCAACCATTGATTTTAATGGTGTCACATGGATCATAATTTAGTGACGATAGCATCAAATCAAAAAATTCAAAAAGATTATAAAATAAACCAAATGCTTTTCTCTAATGTGATACCTTCACATGAAAAAGGTAAAGAAGGAAATAAGGTCTTCATTTGTTGACTGACAAAGTGTAGTTCATCAATACTCTGCATCTACCTTACATATTCCAAAGCAAAAACCCTTTCTATCACATGTATTGAAGTTTGTATGGTTGTACTCCCGATCCATAAAATCGTAGCATAGTATATTCTACCATTAAGTACCAATCAACCAATTGTATTTCTTTCCCTAGTTTAATGCGCATTCTACATGACATAGGCAATTCAGGCATTGAGTATTTGTAATTGCTTGATGCAATGGAGCCAAAAAGTAGTGTACAAATTTATTGTAGTTCCTTCGAGAATCATGCATCGTTATCACAGTGGTACATTCATATATTGAAGCCATTTTCTTTCCCTTGGCATTACTATAGGGTTGAATCTAAAGCTTGTTGGTTTGAAACATTCCTCTAAATTTGAATAGAACAAGATAGCACAAGTAGGTTGTGAACCTAAATGTCTTGGCGGAACCTCCTTTAATCATTAAAAATTGTTTATGTATGGATTCTACAATGCTCCCAATAAAATTATATTTGACATGTCGAACATGATAATGGATATTATATACCATTTCAAGGAGGCTTGCACACACTTCCAAATTGCTATCCAATCTGAGGAAAAATGCTAGCATGGAAAGAGTATCCTGAACCCATGGTTTAAAAATATCCAAATCATAA